>JAAALK010000080.1:41143111-41298359 GCA_019279435.1 Zizania palustris | reverse complement strand
TGTGAACTTGTCTTAAGTTATAAAAAATATCATATAATCATCCACAAAACCAAGAGCTTCATAGTTCTTTTATTACACCGAATGCACTGAACTCCCTTTGTTAAAAAAATCACGAACTACTAAAACAAGGTAAGATGTGAATTTTTCATCTCTGTGCTTAGTTGTTTGACACAAAATAAACCTTACAACCTAAATGGGGGTTTATTTGAATTTTTTTATGATTATTTCAAATTAATCAATTTAAATTTGAACAAAAACTTAGGATTTGGGTCGAACTACATGCCAGTAGTGAGCGAAAAGCAAATGAAACCTAGATGTCACATGTTGTTCGACGTCACATTAAAATCAACGGTTAATATTGGACAAAACCAATTGGATCATAGGTGGTTGAGTAAATAAATATAGCTTCTAGAAACTTTACTTTTATCTTTATACCTATTTATTATTTATTTTTTGATTTATAAACTAATAAGTTTTTATTTGTTCAACAATGTTTTTCTACTACTTTTTTACAATACCATTTTATTATCAATAAAATATTTTTATTTTTTATTCTTATTACTAATTTTTAATTTTAGACGAGTCCCATTTTCTTATAGCGTTTTCCCTTGATTTTTTTTTTTGAAATAACTACCGTATGAACGTCTTATAAGTTTTAACTGTAATTAAAAAATATTTTATTAGTTTAAATAACTATTTTAGTAAACAAATAAACTAAACACAATTAAATATAGATTGAACTAATTTAGCCCAATGTATGAAATGGGTTTTCACCAACTGAAATAAATGTTGCAATGTTGCAAAAATATTAATGTTTCATTTATTTAAATATTTTTAACATGTGATAAAATATTTTTCAGAGTATTGATTTATCATCCGATTTTTTAAAATATTAATACGTCCTAAATAAAATGAAGCATTATTTTTTCTATTTACTTGGTCGCCGCCACTTCCTCCCAGGCGCCCCCACCCGCCGTCGGCGCGTCGGCCGTCGCTTGCATCGCATTCGCCTCCCTTCCTCCTCTCCGTCCCCCTCGATTTCGCCGGCGGCCAACCGCCTCCTCTCACTGCTGGGAGCGCCGCCGCCTCGATTACGGCAACGACAACTGATCAACGCTACATCGAGGCCATCCTCGACGCCGGCAAGGGCGCGACTGCGGCCGCATGCGGGACCCGCCCCTCTCTCCTCCGCGAGCGGGGCCACTTCTCCCCCGCCCGCTACTTCGTTGAGGAGGTCATCACCAGCTACGAGAGACCGACCTCTACAAGACATGGCTCCGCGTACGTGCCCCCAGCTCGCTGCGAGCCTGCTACGCTCAGTCGCTCACGCTCCACGCCTGCGCGCGAATCCTGCGCCGTTTCCTCCCTCGTCACTCGTGAATTGCAGCTATTGTTATCGATCTGTGCGTGACGGCGTGTGAACGCAGGCGAACGCGACGCGAGCCCGCAGGAGAGGAACACGCGGCTGGATAACATGACTTGGAGGATCTGGAACCTCGCCAGAAGAAGAAAGAGGTGTGCCTTTGTACTTTTGGTTCGTTGCTTTCTTCGTACACGTTCTTCAGTTTTTTTTATGTGTAGGAGAGGGTGGGGCGTTGGTAATCCTGCTTGCCATTTCCATTTGGGTTTCGAGCTTCCGGGCTTCCGGCAAGTGGAGCTATGGATTGATTTCGTGGTTCTGCATAGGAAGACTAAAGGCTGGTGATCTTGGTATAGGTGCATTTGAGGAGCACTGGGATCTGTTCGAAGAATGTGTTAGTGGGATACTCATTGTTCTCTTTCCCTTTATGAATTTTGCCAAGGAACGACACGAGTTCCACATAAATGTGGCAGCATACTGCGTGCCCTGCAGTGTTATTTAGTAGATGCTTGCCCTATCAGATTTCCAATTTTGTTGGGACAACATGCCCAGTTAAATCAATTTCGTGTGTGGTTGGATAGTAGGCTAAATTTACTGTCATCATTCACCATTACATGGTCCAGCCCTCTCCAATCTCTCTCTCTCTCCTCTCCTCCTCTCTCTCTCTCTCTCTCTCTCTCTCCTCTCACCTGGTTACTCTCTTAGTTTATCAGGTGCTGCTATCATGTGAAAGAAGCTAGCAAAATCATGACAAATAATCATACATATTGGTTGCACCGACACCAGAGTCAGAAGGTTGCAGCACTGCAGACCTTTCTACTGAGCAATCTCTCAAATCCACTTTACTTTTTATTTGTTTAGCTACACATCAAATAGATGACAAAATGTAGTGAAAGAGAAGGTTGAAGACTAGTGTGGATACCATAGATCTAGTTGGGTTCTTGGATAGATGAGCAAATTTGTATTCTCCATTGTTTGTCTTGACTCTCAACTGTCATAAATTTTTGCTGATAATGATCTGCCTTTTCTTTGATGAATTTGTAGTAACTGTGCAATGTGCACGCAAGTCAGTTACTACCTACAATGAGTAGACCGTGTGGTACTGTGGTGTTCACCATACACCATTTTTACAAATGTTCCCTAATACATTCGTAAAGGGATATTTGTTCAAACGAGAATGATGCATATAGAACTGTCCACTGAACCTCGGGTTTGAGAGTAGTGCAGTGAGAGTCAGGTCCATGTAGGTTGTTTAAGGGCATCAAAATATCAGAAGAGGATTTCAGCGCAGCTGCGCAAGTCCCTTTTTCCCTCCGTTTTGCATGGCAATCCTGCACCTTCTGATTTCTTTTGCTCAAGTCTGACAATTTTTACTTCCACATCTAATTCTGTCTTTTTATCCATCTATTGAATCTTTGCAGTTTGCAAAGCTTATGAGGTAGTGTCTATGTTGGGAAAAATACCATGAATATATTAAGCTGACATAAACAGAGACTACCAAAACCACAAGTCTTGACTAAAAAGGTTTGGATTCAGGAACCTCCTACTATCCACAGTTTCTGGTCTCCATTAATATCCACAATCAATCAAGCAGAATTTGCAGAGTTCCATTGACACCTCTAATTTGCATTTGCTTCTTCTGAGGCTTGGGAAAGAAACATCACATATAAATGATAAAGTTGATGACTTTATTGAATGTGTTTGTGGCACCATTTGGGCATGTGCAATCACTCAGTGTGCATGGCCCTTACAGCTTATGCTGAAATTTGAATAGTGAAATGAAAGGATAGAGTTGCAAGTGGAAGTATAAGTGTGGGTCTTTGATTGAGATGATGTTTGGTTGGGCCTCTTTACTACCATAACCAGTTACAATTACACCACTAATCCATAGCATTACTTACATTTGGTTTTGATGGGTTGTAACCAGTATGGTGGAATCAGTTCCTAGACCTTAAGTAAGTCCATGTCCATTACGCCACATTTGGATGGTATCAATCCCTAGTGCTCCTTGTAACTACCTTGTTGATATCACTGGTTGAACCAAACAAAATGTGTAATCGTGCGTTATGCCATAAATGCCTCTGCTATCTGTTTTCTTTGACGTTTGCATTACCTTTTTATGAACCAAACACATCCTGAATAATTGAAAGAAGTAAGATTTACATGAAAATCAGAGTAGAAATGAGGGCATACAATGAAAAGTACACTATATCAAAATAACATCTGATTGTTTCTTATGCCCATATTTATATACTCAAATATCATACTATGTAAGAATAATGTGATACATCGCTCAAAATTTTATGCTCACTTGTTAATCATTTGCTTGACTTTTGGTTTTTAATATGTTTCATTTTCCAACTTGCCTCATTATCCTCTAATTTTTCAGCAGAATTAGTTTCTTATGGAAAGCCATGTATTTAAACCAGCAGACAACATGTCAACAAGTAACTAATCAGTGGTCCTAGTTATTGGCAATTTCATATGTGTTTGCACAGGCATGTTAATACGCCAATCTGTGGTGGGTTGCCGGTTGAGAGCGTAAGGGTAAGAGTGGCTATGGGCTGGCCTGCTCCTGGACGCCTGGAACTAGGGGGTTCTAGGGTGCTTTCTTGCTTTCTTGTGGTAGGAAGAAGGGGATGAGAGAATAGGAGAAAAGGAGAAGCAGAGAACAGAGGAGATTGTTAGAGTATGTGTTTTCTGGTGTGTGGCCACCCTGTCTGGTGTGCGGGCCACTCTTGTAAGACCCTTCTTCTATCCTCCCAACCCTAGGAGAGGAATCAACTCTGGATTCTACCCTTTCCTACATGGTATCAGAGCCCTAGGCTCTCCTCTCTCCAGCCGTTGCCGTTGCTACCATGGCCGGCGAACCTCCTCCGTCGTCGGTGCCAGAGTCCTCCTTCCCCCTCCTCTCCCCTCTCTCTCCCCGTCGCCAAGATGACCCGCAGGTCACTGGTGTGACCGGATCTAGCACCACCGCCACCGGATCCGGCACCGGGTGCCGCCAGATCTGCTCCTGGAAGCTCGGCGGCGGGTGGCGTCTTCACCTTCACGACCCCGGCGGCTCCTCCTGCCCTTTCCTACCGCGCCGTCGCTCTTCTCGGCTGCTGGCAGGGCTAGACGCCGCCGCTAGCACCCCGGTGGCCTCCTCCTCCTTCCCCGCCGCTCTGCTCGGCTGCTGGCGGGCTGGACGCCGCCGCTAGCACCTTCTCCTCCCCGTTCGGCGGGCTGGCCGCCGTGGGAGCTCCCGCCCCCTTCCTAGTGTTGCCCCTGCTGACCACAGGTGCTCCCTCCTTCGTGGTGCCGCCCCTGATGGCCGGGCTCGGCGCTGCTGCTGCGGGTCCTCCTTCCCCACCGTGCCGCCGCCGCTGCAGTCGCTCCTAGGGACGGATCTGGCCTTGTTTTGGCCACTGCGGTTGGCTGGCCACCAACGATGTGGTTGCCGCCGACGCTGCCCTTGCAGTCGCCCTCGCCACCGCCAAGACCGCCGCCGCCGCTGCTCGGGAGCGCGAGCGGGCGATTGCTCTTGCTTGGGAGAGTGCTCGCCAGTCCGCTGATCTCTTGCCTAGCAATGTTGCCGAGGCCGATCGCCACCTCTCGGTGTTGCTGTTCCCCTGCCCCTACCACCGTGGATCCAGCTTTGTCGCAGATCCAGGTGCCGCACAGCTCCACGCCTAGGCGGCCGGTGTCCAGAAAATCCGGTCGCTCATGCCAGTCACGCTTGATCCCTCGTCGTCCCCTACACGCGCTGGTGAGATCTGGTGCTCCTCACACTCCAGCGCTATGCCCTGGATGACCACATCCTCATCGACACTCCAGTGGTCGCCCGAGGGTCGGCATGGCGGTGCATGGACAGCGTGGTGCTGTCCTTGGATCCTTGGTTCTGTCACTCTCGAGCTACAGGACATCGTGCGGTAGCTTTGGCGGCACCGCTCGTCCGGCCTAGGTTGCGATCGAGGGGCAGTTCCTTGGCAACCGCGAGGCTCGAGCTCTCCAGTTGGACGCTGCCTTCCCGCACCTTCGTCCAGGGGGATCTCTCCGTCTCGGAGTACTGGCCGCCGCATGAAGGGGATGGCGGATTCCATTCGTGACCTCGGAGAGCCTATTGCGGAGTGCACACTTGTCCTCAACATCCTCCGCGGTCTCGGTGACACCTACGCCCACTCCGCGACGTGGATCACCAGGACAGTGCCGTTCCCGTCCTTCCACAAGGTCCGTGATGACCTTGTCCTCGAGGAGCTTACCCGAGGTCTTGCTCCCACGTCTACCACCGCGACTGCTCTTGTCGCCTCCGGCTCCGCAGACCACCTCCCACCCACCGTCTATGCCGGCTCCTTCCCTTCTCGGCGCTCCTCCCACTGGTTCCACCGCTGGAGGGGGGGGGCGTTGTGGAGGGTCGTCGTCACCAGGGGGGGCGGCGTGGTGGTGCCGGTCAGGGTCCTACCTCCGCTACACCAGCCCCTGCCACTGGGAGTGCGCCCTGGCCATCCTTCTCCAACCCGTGGTCGGGGCACAATTTCCATGTGGCCGGGGCAGTTCAATCTAGAGCTCCTCAGCCTCCTACACCACCTGCGGCCATGCTCACCGGGTGGCTGGTGCAGCACGCACCACCTTTGGCGTGGGTTCCGTGTTGGTCCGGAGGTGGACAGACGGCCCTCGCGTAGTCCTTCAACACTATGGCGTTAAACTCCGCGGCTGCCAGGGACTGGTGCCGACTCAAGTGCCCTCCTTCCACACCACTACTCATGATGGTATTCTCTCCGCTCACAGGCCACCCCACCCTCTTACCCTTCTTCCATCATGGTTGGGAGGGCTCGTGTCTTCCGGTCACCTCCGTGGGTGATGTAGATCCTTGTGGGTTCTTTTCACCTTCAAATATTCTTGTTCACCTTGTAGGACTGAAAGTAGCGACCAGAGGGGGGGTGAATGAGCGCCTAAAAAATTCTTACGAAACAATAAGACCTAATCCCAACACCCCAAACGAACTTAACCAAGCAAATAACAGTAGCAAAGCAAATCACAAGAACTAAAGTGTCTAGCCTAAAAATGACCGGTCCTAAATAAAAATTATATTTAAAAAAATAAACTAAATAAATTAACTGCAGTGAATAAAAATGGGTACTAGAAATATTTAATGGCATAGGCAAAATACCTAAATAAATCAATGATAATTCAAATTGTAGTCTAAAATACAATACTAATTAACCGAATAAAACATGGATCATCCATAAATTAATTGAGAAATAAAATTAAAATATTGCACGTAAATCTAGAATAAAAATATTACTACAACTAATAATTTTTTTTTATACGAGCAGATTAAAATTATTTAAATAAATATATGAGAGTACTAATAAAATCTAGCAGATAAAAAAATAACTACTAAATAACTAACAGATCTGTATTTTAATTAAAGATAAATAATTATGGAATACTTGATCTAACTAACAAATAGGAGATCAAAACTACCTGCATCGAAGTGCGCGACGTGAACGGCAGAAGCAACGTCGGTGTGTCCCACGGCAAATCGCCGTGTGCGCGTCCTGGCGCTCTGGCTTCTCCGCCAAGCAATGCTGTGGTCGCCGCTCCGCTGCTCCCAATGTGATCGTGGACCCTGCAGTAATTTGCAGCCGCAGAAACTATCTTGGCCGTAGATTCCCATGTGAACTCCTGCGCCTTGCGTGGACTACCGTGCTCGTAGAAATTTCGGCGTCACAAGTTCCTGACTCTCTCGGCTGCTGTGCCCCTCCTGCGGGGTCCCACGCTCGTTGTCTGCAGCGGCTAGTTCAATGCGCTGCGCTGCTGTCTCCTGCTGCACGCCGTCGCGAATTGCCGGGTTGCCGTGCGCAAAGGCTAGCGAAGTTAGGTGCTAGCTAGCTGTTGGAAATGCCGTGCGCCTGCACAGGCGTAGCGTCTGCGGCGCATGCCCTGCCTCTGCTGGTTCTCGCGGGTGAAGAAGCACACCGGGCAGAAGGAAAACCAATCTGCTACAGCGCCGGTGAAAAAGAATGGATGCCGACGAATAGGAAAAGTGGACTGTAGATTAATCTCGGGAAAACAAAATGACAGTCAACCCTAACCCTAGGGGGTTGGGGCCTATTTATAGGCAACCCACTAAAACAGGAAAAGACTAATTTACCCCTAGGGTAAATTACACTGACTCTAAAAATAAATTCTAAATTACTAAAAATACCCTTAGAATATTCAACTGGACTCGAATAACAATTATTTTGGACTTAAAAACTGAATATTAAAATCCTAAATAAAGATAATCATCGTGTGTCAGTTTTGCGCCGAAACTGACAAAGCGTCCACCATCTTCGCTCAGGGTTCCCGGATTGGGCCGACCCGATCCCGCAGCTTCCTCAGCCCGGCAATCGCTCGCCGCCCGTGTACCTGAGTCAAACCCGGTCAACATACCAGTGGATCCTCTACCGTTCTTAGCCCATGTACTCGGATTGGGCCAACCCGACTCCGCGGCTCCTCTGACTGGCTGTCGCTCGCTACCCGTGTACCTGAGTCACACGCGCCCCAGACACAGCAGGTCTTCATGTCTCTTTTTTGACTTCCGTTGACATCACTCATCACATCTGGAGCATAAGACCCATGTTCTTCAACATGGTTCCTCAATCTCCCTCTTGATGAGTGCATTTGTCAACACCCTCTTCAGCAATTCTTCAGAACCTGCAAAACATGTGGAAACACGAAAACAAAACAAAAGAAAAATAGAAAGAAGAAAATAAATAAAAGTTTAACCGTAATAACCAAAAACCAAATAAAAGCAAGAAAACGGTCATTATGGTTAACCAAAAATAAAGACTCAAAAACAAGTGCAATCTCAGAACTACCAACAAGGATATCTAAAGAGTAAAGGCAAAAGACTGAAAAACTCCCTCTGAAATAATCCCGGAGAAAGCCAAAATGTCCCCTAAACTCCAAAATTTTTCTCTCCCTTGTTGACAATTGAACTCATCAAGTGAGACTAAATGCACTCTAAAGAGACATAGACACAAACTTCCCCTAAACGTAGCCCCCCCTCAAAATATGCCATGAATGTAAATGGGGTGCAGGTGGAGTGAAAAGCATGCTTCTTAGATATAGTAAAAGATATACTGTCTAAGATACATGACATGATCAGTGCGATAGATGATATCTAAAGAGAGTCATTAGCACATATTTTTTGATTTTTGCAAACAAAAACATCATCACATTTTCTAGTTGACAAGCAAAGTAAAGCATGAGATGCAAAAGCTAACTGATATCTACCAAGATAAGCATTGTCCAGAACAAAGTGCTTCAGCAAACTTGTCATCTTTTTAAATTTTCAGACTTTTTCTTTTTCATTTCTGCTAGGGGTTATTGCATGTCAAACCTTATGCTAACCGACCAAGCCAAGCCTAGACCAGAACTGGACCATCAGAAGCTTAAGACAGTGGTCTTGGCATACATTACACCGTCCTAGTTCATACCAAAGTGCTATGGTAAGCAGTCTAGAACAATGCAATGCGACAAAGCAAACCCACCTGGATCTTTTCAACTAACCATAAAAAACATGAATTTTCATTTTCTGAATTTTATCATTTTTCTAGCACTTTTTTCATGTTTAAAACATATAGATGTCTAAGTTGCATATCTGCATCTAAGTAAGGATCTATGTTATGACGGGAACTCATTATCAGAGGAGGACTGCTCGTGGCTAGCAGGCGCATGCAGGAGAAGACCTGCTCGTTATCAAGTTATCATTATTCTAGTTATTCTGTTTTTGGTTCAGATCAGATTGGTTATTCTGTTTAGATTATTTCTGTTTTAAAGATAGAGATTGGTTATTCTGTTTAGATTATTTCTGTTTTAAAGATAGAGATAAGGTTAGTAGATTAGATTGTATTAGGCCTATAATAACCCTTAAGGGCTATGGAATAAGGGGAAGCAGAAATATATTGTTTCCGGCTTCCTGTAAAGAGCCGAGCCGGGAGTCCAACCCTAGCCGCCACCTCATTTCCTCCTCTCACGATCGCTGGCTACTCGCCGCCGTTCACCCTGCAAACCGCGCCCACCGATTCTCCACTCATACAACCTCCGATCGGTGTCCGGCAGAGAGCAGCAACATACCAACCTGGTATCAGAGACCTTCGATCCGATGTCGCTGCCGCTGCCCGCTGCAACCACGTCGCCGCCGGACTCCAACGTGTCCGTGCCCAACGTGCCCGTGCCGATCCCGTCCGCACAAATTCCGCAAACATCTCTGCCCGCGGGATCGCTGCCGCTGGCCGCCGGGGCTTCCTCCTCCGCCGTGGGCGTGATGACCAACGAGCAGCTCACCACGGCCGTCCTCGACCTCGGCAGGATGATGGCCGGCGTCCACGCCTTCCTCTTGGGACCGCAGCCAGGCGTGGCACCGACTGAACCGCAGCCGCAGCTACCAGCCGGCGCCCAACCCGCCGCAGCCGCAGCTACCGCCGGCGCCCAACCCGCGGCAGCAGCTGCCTTTGCCCGCCTCGGGCACCGTCTACCCCTACGGGATGCCGCAGGACAGCACGTCGCACACCACCGCGCCCGCACCGGTGGGGTTCCCCGGTGGCGTTCCCCTCCAGGAGATCCAGTTCCCCCACTCGCCATCCCCGCTGCCGCCGTGGCTCACCGACGTCGCGCAGCCAGTCTACTCCTCCGCGCCAGCGCGTTCGTCGGTCCATTCGACCCCTCACATCACAGCGGTTTCGGCCATGAGGGCGGTCCGGCGTCGGGAACGCTCTATGGCGGCGTTGACGGCACAATCCTCCACGGCTCCACGTTCTGCTCCGCGCCGGCTGCAGCACCAGTGATCGGCGGGGCGCCCTCGGCTACCGCTCCCGTGACGTTCGGCGCGGCACCCTTCCAGCCTCGGACCTACAAGATCGACTTCGCGACATACGACGACTCGGTCGACCCGCTGAATTGGCTCACACACTGTGAACAATTCTTCTGGGCCAGCGCACTCCGGTGGAGCAGCGGACGTGGATGGCCTCCTACCACCTCACCGGCGCCGCTCAGACATGGTACTACGCCCTCCTGTTGGACGAGGGCATGCCGTCCTGGGAGCGCTTCAAGGAGCTTTGCCGCCTTCGCTTCGGACCGCCTATCTACGGCTCGCGACTGGCCGAGTTAGGACGCCTTCCTTTCCACTCCACGGTCCAGGAGTTTGCGGACCGCTTCCAGACGGTGCTGGCACATTCAAGGGACATCTCCACGCGCCAAAAGGCAGAGCTCTTCGTCGGTGGCCTCCCGGAACACATTCGGTCGACGTCGCGATGCGCGACCCGCCCGACCTCCAGACGGCCATGTTTCTCGCCCGCGCTTCGAGACACGGGCTCTGGCCGCGGCAGCACCTCCTCAGCAGCGCGGCGCCCGCCCTCCCCCGCGGCCAGCCTTTCTCCCACGCCAACAGGGGGCGGCCTCGGCCTCAGTTGGCGCACCAGCGCTGCCTGCACCGACCGCAGCCAGCGCTGCAGCACCGGGCGCAGAAGCCCCGGCGGCACCCGCGTGACCGCACCGTCGCCTCTCGCCGGCCGAAATGCAGGAACGCCGTCGGCAAGGCCTCTGCTACAACTGCGACGAGCAGTACGTGCGTGGGCACGTGTGCCCCCGCCTGTTCTTCCTGGAGGTGGACGATTTCCTCGACGCCGACGAGGAGGCGGCAGCCAACGATGCGGCCGCGGCCTTGCCCGAAGAAGCCACCGCCGCAGCGGACGCTCACGCTCACTCTCTGGTGGTTTCTGTACACGCTCTGGCAGGCATCAGGACATACCAAACTATGCTCCTGCCCGTGACGATCAAGGGCGAGCGCCTCCTCGCCCTCCTGGACACCGGCTCCACCCACATGTTCCTCCAGGGCGCGACCATGCGGCGCTTGGGCCTCGCCCCCCAGGGGGGCGACCAGCTTCGCGTTACGGTGGCCAACGGCGAGCGCGTGCCGTGTGAAGGTCTTGCACGCAACGTGCCCGTCGACATCTTCGGGTCGCCCTTCTCCATCACCTGCGTCGGCCTCGCGCTCGGCTGCTTCGATTTCATCCTCGGCGTCGACTTCCTTGGCACGCTGGGCCCCCTCACCTGGGACTTCGAGGGGCTCACCGTATCCTTCCTGCACGAGGGCCACCGCGTCACGTGGCAGTGTGTGGGCGCCCCAGGCGCGCCCTCCCAGCAGCGGTCGCTGCTAGCGGTAGCTTCAGACCCGCACCACCCGCTGCTGGACGAGCTCCTATGTCAGCACGAATCCGTCTTCGACACACCACGCGGTCTTCCACCAGCCCGCCCCTACGACCACCGCATTCACCTGCTGCCCGAGACCGCGCCGGTGGCAGTGCGGCCGTACCGGTACCCTCAGTTGCAGAAGGACGAGCTCGAGCGGCAGTGTGCCGCCATGCTGGAACAGGGCATCATCCGCCCCAGTACTTCTCCGTTCTCGGCACCCGTGCTCCTCGTCAAGAAGGCAGATGGGTCGTGGCGCTTCTACATCGACTACCGCGCGCTCAACGACCGTACGTCCAAGGACAAGTTCCCGATCCCGGTGGTTGACGAGCTCCTCGACGAGCTCCACGGGGCCAAGTACTTTACCAAGCTCGACCTTCGCTCGGGGTACCACCAGGTGCGCATGCACCCGGCCGACATTGAGAAGACGGCGTTCCGCACCCACCATGGCCACTTCGAGTTCCTGGTGATGCCGTTTGGGCTCTCCAACGCCCTGCGACATTTCAGGCGTTGATGAATGACGTGCTCCGCCCCTTCCTCCGTAGGTTCGTGCTGGTTTTCTTTGACGACATTCTGATCTACAGCACGTCGTGGTCTGAGCACCTGCAACATGTCGGCCTCGTCTTCACCGCCCTACGAGCCCACAACCTCTTTCTGAAGAGGTCGAAGTGTTCCTTCGGGGCCCCCTCCGTCGCCTACCTCGGCCACGTCATCTCCGCCAACGGCGTTGCCATGGACAAGCGACAAAGTGGCCGCGGTCGCCTCGTGGCCGCTACCGCGCTCTCCACGCGGGGTGCGTGGCTTCCTGGGCCTCGCCGGCTACTACAGGAAGTTCATCCGCAGATTTCGGCTCCATCGCGGCGCCACTCACACGGCTCCTACGGAAGGAGGCATTCGTCTGGACGGCGGAGGCGGACGAGGCTTTCCGCTGCCCTGAAGCGGGCGCTCTCGTCGGCGCCGGTTCTATAGATGCCCGATTTCGCGCGCCAGTTCGTGGTCGACTGCGACGCGTCCGGCACCGGCTTTGGCGCCATTCTACATCAGGGGGGCGGACCCCTGGCTTTCTTCAGTCGACCCTTCGCCGCTCGCCATGTAAAGCTGGCGGCCTACGAGCGCGAGCTCATCGGGCTGGTGCAAGCCGTCCGGCACTGGCGCCCGTACTTGTGGGGCGCCGGTTCCTCGTCCGCACCGACCACTACAGCCTGAAGTTCCTCCTGGACCAGCGGCTGTCCACCGTGCCTCAGTACCAATGGCTCAGCAAGCTATTCGGGTTTGACTTCACCGTCGAGTACCGCCCCGGGCGGCTCAACTCGGCGGCTGACGCACTGTCTCGCCGCGACGAGGAGACTGCGGCGCTCTGTGCCCTCTCCGGGCCCTCCTTCGACCTCTACGCCGACATTCGCCGCGCCACCTGCGGCCGACCCGGTCACGCGCGACCTGCTGCAGCAGCTGCAGGCTGCGTCTCTGGGCGCGCCATGGGCTGCCGACGACGGCTTCCTCCTCCACGGCAAGCGCATCTACGTGCCCGCCACCGACGACTTGCACCACCAGGTGGTGAACCTGGCTCACTCGGCGGGACACGAGGGGGTCCAGAAAACCCTTGTGCGCCTCCGCGCGGACTTCTACATTCCCGGCGACCGCCAGCTGGTGCACGACTTCGTCCGATCCTGTGACGTGTGCCAGCGGAACAAGACGCCGACCACACAACCGGCCGGCCTACTTCAGCCCTTGGACGTTCCGTCGCAGGTGTGGGCAGATATCTCCATGGACTTCATCGAGGGGTTACCGAAGGTGCACGGCAAGTCCGTCATCCTGACGGTGGTGGACCGCTTCTCGAAGTACGCCCACTTCATCGCGCTCAGCCACCCCTACACTGCCGCCTCCGTCGCCCGTGCCTTCTTCGACGGGATCGTGCGTCTACACGGTTTCCCCAGCTCCATCGTCAGCGATCGCGACCCAGTCTTCACCAGCAATCTCTGGCGCGATCTCTTTAAATGCGCAGGTGTCAAGCAGCGACTCAGTACGACCTTTCACCCCCAAACGGACGGACAGTCCGAGGTCGTCAACAAGATCATCGCGATGTATTTACGCTGTGCGACAGGTGATCGGCCTCGCTCATGGGTCGACTGGCTATCTTGGGCGGAGTACTGCTACAATACCTCGTTCCACACGGCACTCCGAGCGTCGCCGTTCGAGGTTGTGTACGGCCGACCACCACCACCCCTCCTGCCACACCACGCCGGGGCGGCCCAGACAGAGGCGGTGGACGCCATGCTGCGGGACCGCGACGCGTTCCTGGAGGAGGTTCGCGAGCGTCTCCTTCAGGCCCAGCAGTACGCCAAGCGCCACTACGATGAGCACCATCGCGAGGTGGAGTTCGACAAGGGCGCATGGGTGCTGCTCCGACTTCTCCACCGACCCACCCATGCGCTCGCTACGCCGTCCAAGGGCAAGCTGCGCCCACGCTACGCGGGGCCGTTCCAGATCGTCGAGCGCATCGGGCAGGTGGCTTATCGTCTTCGACTTCCCGCGGACGCACGCCTGCATGACGTCTTCCATGTGGGGCTGTTAAAGCCGTACAACTCCGCCGGCTCACCACCATCAACACCGGCCGTGCTGCCACCGGTGCAGGACGGGCGACTACTGCCAGCCCCTGCGCGCCCAGCTCCGTCGCGGCGCGTGGCACATCCTCGTCAAGTGGCAAGGCCTTCCGGAGGACGACGCCACCTGGGAGCCCCTGGACGACTTCAAGACTCTCTACCCGGATGTGCAGCTCGAGGACGAGCTGTTTGCCGAGGCAGGGAGAGATGTTATGACGGGAACTCATTATCAGAGGAGGACTGCTCGTGGCTAGCAGGCGCATGCAGGAGAAGACCTGCTCGTTATCAAGTTATCATTATTCTAGTTATTCTGTTTTTGGTTCAGATCAGATTGGTTATTCTGTTTAGATTATTTCTGTTTTAAAGATAGAGATTGGTTATTCTGTTTAGATTATTTCTGTTTAAAGATAGAGATAAGGTTAGTAGATTAGATTGTATTAGGCCTATAAATACCCTTAAGGGCTATGGAATAAGGGAAGCAGAAATATATTGTTTCGGCTTCCTGTAAGGAGCCGAGCCGGGAGTCCAACCCTAGCCGCCACCTCATTTCCTCCTCTCACGATCGCTGGCTACTCGCCGCCGTTCACCCTGCAAACCGCAGCCCACCGATTCTCCACTCATACAACCTCCGATCGGTGTCCGGCAGAGAGCAGCAGCATACCATTTAGCTACCAGGCATGTAAAAGATAGCAAAACACTCAGCCTACACATGCTAGTTACCAGAAGCAATGGTGATCATTTTTAATTTTAAAGCATAAAAGCCATGCATATGACAAATATCAAATATATCATGTGAACTGAAACAGAACATGATCATCGACAAGTAATCAAAAACATATACTAGCTAGAGCAAGTAAAGCAGATCAATCATATAATAGAAGCAAGCTCAAAATGTGATATATGATTATGCATGATATGAACTCACACAAAAAGACTCAATAAAAAGTAAAGAAGAAAGAAAAACTGACTCAAAGTATCCTAAAAAGGATACACGACTCCCAAATCCCCTCGCAAACGCTCAAAAGTAGACTGATCTAAGGGTTTGATAAAAATGTCAGCCAACTGCTGATGGGTATCAACATGAATAAGATCAATGATCCCTTTCTCATATTGATCCCTCAGAAAGTGAAAACGCACATCAATATGTTCGGTTTTTGAATGAAGACAAGGGTTTTTCCCTACACTAATTGCACTAGTGCTATCACAAAACAAAGGAACTCTGGAAGGGAAAAACAACTCAAAATCCCGCAATGTAAAGATCATCCAAACCAACTGTGAGCAGCAGCTACATACTCAGCCTCAGTAGTAGAAAGCGCAACTCCAGATTGTTTTCGAGAAGACCAAGAAACAAGCGAAGAACCAAGAAGCTAGCAAGTACCGGAAGTCGACTTGCGATCCAGCCGGCACCCACCAAAGTCAGCGTCGGAAAATCTAGATAAATCAAGAGACGATAATGCTGAATAGTATAGACCTAAATCAGGAGCGTAAGTAAGATACCTGAAAATACGCTTGACAGCCTGCCGGTGAGATGCGCGTGGTGAAGACTGAAAACGCGCGCACACACCAACGACAAACTGAATGTCTGGTCTCGTCGCAATTAAGTATAGCAGCGATCCGATTATCCTTCGATACTCTCTCTCGTTGACCTTGACGCCATTCTCGTCCTTGTCCAGGCCGCCAAATGTACCCATTGGAATCAACTGAGGCTTCAGCTCTCCACCAAAGTCAAACTTCTTCAACATGTCTCGTGTATACTTATCCTGGTGGATGAAAATGCCGTCCTTGGTCTGCTTGATCTGGAGCCCTAAAAAGTACTTGAGTTCACCCATGAGACTCATCTCAAACTCGCTGTGCATCTGCTCAGAAAACTTAGACACAAGCTCATTAGTGGAACCACCAAAAATAATATCGTCCACGTAAATCTGAGCAACCAATAAGTCTGAGCCATCTCTAAGCAAGAAAAGAGTCTTATCCACAGAACCCATCACAAAACCGTTCTGCAACAAGAACTGCTTTAGGTGATCATACCAAGCCCTGGGGGCTTGCTTCAGATCGTATAAAGCCTTCTGCAACTTGAAAACATGTCGAGGAAACTTAGGGTTCTCAAAACCGGGGACTGCTTAA
Source organism: Zizania palustris (assembly GCA_019279435.1). Taxonomy (NCBI): domain Eukaryota; kingdom Viridiplantae; phylum Streptophyta; class Magnoliopsida; order Poales; family Poaceae; genus Zizania; species Zizania palustris. The sequence continues at coordinate 41,282,054 of JAAALK010000080.1, read as the reverse complement.
CGTAAACCTCCTCCTCTATATACCCGTTTAGAAAAGCACTCTTGACATCCATTTGAAAAAGCTTAAAACCTTTAGAAGCAACAAAAGTCAAAAGGATATGAATGGACTCAAGACGGGCAACAGGGGCGAAGGTCTCCTCAAAATCAATACCTTCTTTCTAGCAAAAACCCTGTGCCACTAGTCGAGCTTTGTTGCGCACTACAACCCCATCTTCACCTTGTTTGTTTTTAAACACCCACTTGGTGCCTATGGTGTTGCATCCAGGTGGCAGCTCAACTAGTGTCCAAACCCGATTACGAACAAAATTTTCAAGCTCTTCTTGCATGACTTTTATCCAATTTTAATCAGAAAGAGCATGAGAAACGTCTCTAGGCTCAAAAGTAGCAACAAACGCAGACTCAACAAACGCAGCAGGAGTGTCATCATCGTCCTCAAAGATGGACTCTCCAAGCTCATCATCTCCAGAAAGCTCAAAAGAGGGAGTCTGTGAGGGCATGGACTCATCAAAAGAAACCTCACAAGTCTCGACAAGCAGCTGAGAATCTAGATTCCAGACACGAAAGCCTCAAGAATGTAAAGCATAACCAAGAAAGACTCCATCCCAGCAACGAGACTCAAACTTGTCCAAATGCCCTCCCTTCTTGAGCACAAAACACTTGCATCCAAAAGCTCGCAAGTGACTCACCTTGGGCTGTCTACCAAAACGCAACTCATATGACGTCTTACCTAAGTAAGCTCTAAGAAAAATGCAGTTGGCTAGATAGCAAGTTGTGTTCATTGCTTCAGCCCAAAAGTGCTTAGGAGTCCTATGCTCATCGAGCATCGTCCTGGCCATCTCAACTAGCGTGCGGTTCTTTCGTTCCACAACGCCGTTCTGTGGGGGAGTGTAAGGGGTAGAGAACTGATGATCAAGACCCTGATCACTACAGAAACTGACGAACTGAGAGTTCTTAAACTCAGAGCCGTTATCCGAACGAATTGCTCGCATCCGACCATTGTTCTCGTTCTTCAGCTTCAAAATCAGGTCATGAACATACTGAAAAGCCTCATCCTTAGACTCTAGAAAGTAAACCCACGAGAATCGAGAAAAATCGTCAACTATTACAAAGGCGTACCACTTCCCACTGACTGAGCGTACTCGAGCTGGACCAACTGTATCCATGTGTAACAGCTCTCCTGGGTACGAAGTCATCACTTGAGTCACATGTGCGTGAGAAGCGGCAACCATTTTCCCATGACGACAGGGATGACAAACTAGATCCTTCTCCATCTTAAGCTTAGGCAATCCTCGGATAAGGTCCATAGAACTCAATCTGACAAGTAGATCAAAGCACAAATGGCATAACCTCCTATGCCACTTCTAGAGCTCAGAGGAGGATCCAACCATCAAACAGCGTGAAAGGCTAGAAGAACTAGAGAAATCAATACGAAAAACCTTACCGAAGGGTAAGATTCGACAAACTAAAGATCCTCTAGAATCAACAACAGAAGACATGCCCTTCTTAAAGTGAACCTCTAAACCATCCTCAAGAAGTTGCGAAACAGAAATCAAATTAAAATTCAGGTTTCCAACCAAAGCAACATTCTTCAAGGAGAAATAATCAGAAATGCGAATCGACCCAATACCTTGTACCTTCCCTTGACCACTGTTCCCGAAAGTGATGTATTCCTTGGAGCTCGGGGGAGAGAGGCTGGAGAACCATCTGCGGTGCCCCGTCATGTGGAGAGAACATCCTGAATCCATGATCCACACGTCCTCCAGTCCTCGATCCTGCAAGATCAATGGTCATGAGTGGGGGCAAACGGTCCGACTCCAGGTTTAGCAAAGGAGCTAAACCAGTATCGAGCCATCTGCTCGTAAGTAGGAAAGCAGAAGGAATCATATGAGTCTGGACCAAACGGCTCAAAGCGCGGTCCTCAGTTCTGCCTAAAATCATGGCCACGAGGTCCAAAACCGTATTCATAACGATCTGGAGCTCTGCCGGAACGAAAACCACCCTCCGGATCATGGTCATAAAAACCGTCTCCTCTACCACCACCTACACGACGTGGCCTGGTCTCTAGCCTTTCTCTACGTCGAGGAACTCTCTGTCTACCACCCTACTGGTAGAACTGCTTCTGCCCACCTCGAGCTCTCTCTGCTCTCTCAACCCGCTTCCTCCTGAAGCAAAACTCCTCAAGATGCCTATCTCTCTGACAAAACTCACAGTGATAGGTAGCCTTCTTGGTATGTGGTTGCGGCTTGGGATTCTTAGGCTTGGTGGTGTTGGGTGTAACTTCTTTGGTGTGAGAGGGTGCAGGTAAAGAGTCAAGAGAGGTGTGGAGAGGTTTAGGCTTTGGGACCCAGATTTACTTTTTGGGTGGAGCTTTAGGTTGTTCTTGGAACACTTCATCCTTGGGCTGACTAACCTGAAAAGACTCAGTGGAGTGAGTCTTGGGATATCTCTGTTCAGAAGTCATCTTACTCCACTGCTCGGCTAATGGCACTCTCAAAATCAGCCTTGGTATAGGTGTAACCTACCCCAAACCCATCCTGCCTCTTGAACTGCTGGATCATCATGCCAAGTTGTGGCTCTCTGGCACTAATCCAACTCAGGATCTGACGGAGATAAAAATTCTCGTTCACCTTCACCTGAGACAAGCAGATCTCACACTCTCTATCACCTTCGACAGACTTCTCAGTTTTTACCTTGATCAACTCCAATCTCAGAGACAAACAGTTCTCACAAACAGTGGGTGGAACTGACAAAGTCTCAAGCTCTAGCTTAGTCTGCTCCAACTCAGCTCTCACTCCAGCTAACTCGCCCAACAGCTCATCACTCTTAGCTCTCAGCTTAGCTATACTAGCTAAATAGGATGAACAGTCTACATAGGGCACGACGACAGTGGCATCGGCATCTTTCAGCTCCAGCTAAGCTCTTTCAAGCTCAGTGGCCATAACGTCTCTCTCATCTACCCTCTCTATGTACCTGGACTTCAGAGTCGTCAGGTCACACAACACCTTACAGTTAGGGCACTCACTGCTACCACCCAAGCAAGGGAAAGAAGACAACTCTCAATCTTGCCATTTGCCATGGCAAGCTCACTCTCAAGCTCATCTATCTTCTTTTTAGCCCCTCTAAGCAGTTTCTTCTGATACTTCAACTCCTGACGATTCTGTTCTAGTAAATTAACAAATTCTTGTTCATAGGAAGATACCTTTTCATCGTCGTCGTCGTCGGAGTTGTCGGAGGAGCCCTTTTCTTCCTTATCCCCAAGAGCTATTGAGCAGAAGCTCTTGCGGGGTCTTCGGCTATGACGCGAGCGACTCTTCGGCTTGTCCCCGAAGGCCATGAAGCAGAGGCCCACCGGATCGTCCCTATCCTTTCCCTTGATCATGAACTCTTCATCACTTGAACTCGAAGATGAGGAGGAAGACGAAGATCTCTTGGAGTAGCTTTTCTCCATCTCGGTGAAGAAGGCCTTGTCTCGCTTCTTGTTCTCACGCCTGTAGTCCTTCAGAGCCTTTCGAAAGAATCTTGTCTTGGGCTTACTCTTTGTGAAAATGGAGTTGTCGTGCTTGCCGGAGTCGTAGGTTACCGCCGGTTCCCTTCTTGTAACTCTTCCGCTTGGGGCAGTCCGCGATGAAATGACCTGGATCACCACACTCAAAGCATCCGGATTTTGTGCCGTGTCTTTTAAGCATTCGTTTATCATAGACACGTCGCATCTGGTTGTTAAACAAACACAGATCATCATCTCCTAGCGAATCAAGATGATCCTCGAAGATAGACATCAAAGAAAATGCAGTACAACTCAAGGCAGTAGGATCAATAGACAGTGTCACAAGGGCCAGAGTTTTTGAGCCAGAACCAGTGAGATTTGATCTCAACTGGATATCAACCTCTGAGGCCTTGAGCTTACTAAAAAGCTCTGCGACAGTCAAGGTATCATAGGAAGCGCTCTCAACAATAGAAGAAACCTTGATCTCCTAGATCTTAGGGTCCAAGGTATGAAGAACCTTAAGCGCCTGTTCATGATCTGAGACCAGGTGATCACGATCAGCCTTGTTGGCCCATAGCTTGTTAATGATCGTTTGAAAACGACCAAACAAAGCCTCAACAGTCTCACCCGGCTTCTGTGAGAAATTTTCATACTCACGCCGGTAGGTCTGATAGAGCCTAGCCTTGACCTGAGATGTCCCCTCATGGTGTGCCTGGAGGGTAACCCAGACCTCACGAGTAGTGTCGAGATGGCTAACACGCTCAAACTCACTAGGACCTAGACCAAAGAATAAAATGTTCACCGCTTTTCTATTATTTTGATGCTGGGCGATTATATCAGGAGAATCGCGCTCAACAACAGGAAGTATAGTAAAAGTAGGGTGGGCACAAATATCCCAAATGTCCGAGCTCTAGCTCATAAGATAGGCTCGCATGCGAGTCTTCCAATAAGTGTAGCCAAAAGCTTAAAGGGACGGGATTTTTCCAGATGAAGACATGATCACTACCTGGGTTTAGAACCGGTTAAGTTATGGGAAAACCCTAACCTCGCTCTGATACCACTTGTAGGACCGAAAGTAGCGACCAGAGGGGGGGTGAATGGGCGCCAAAAAATTATTACGAAACAATAAAACCTAATCCCAACACCCAAACGAACTTAACCAGACAAATAATAGTAGCAAAGCAAATCACAGGAACTAAAGTTGTCTAGCCTAAAAATGACCGCTGTTCTAAATAAAATGATATTTTAAAAAATAAACTAAATAAATTAACTGCAGTGAATAAAAATGGGTACTAGAAATATTTAATGGCGTAGGCAAAATACCTAAATAAATCAATGATAATTCGAATTGCAGTCTGAAATTACAATACTAATCAACCGAATAAAACATGGATCATCCAGAAATTAATTGAGAAATAAAATTAAAATATTGCATGTAAATCTAGAATAAAAATATTACTGCAACTAATAATAATTTTTTTTTCTTTTATATGAGCAGATTAAAATTATTTAAATAAATAATATGAGAGTAATAAAATCTAGCAGATAAATAATTATGGAATTACTTGATCTAACTAACAAATAGGAGATCAAAACTTACCTGCATCGAAGTGCGCGACGTGAACGGCAGAAGCAAACGTCGGTGTGTCCCAAGGAAAATCGCCGTGCGCGCGTCCTGGTGTCTCCGGCTCTCCGCCAAGCAATGCTGTGGTCGCTGCTCCGCTGCTCCCAATGTGATCGTGGACCCCGCAGTAATTTGCAGCCGCAAAAAATATCTTGGCCATAGATTCACGTGTGAACTCCTGCGCCTTGCGTGGACTACCATGCTCGTAGAAATTTCCGGCGTCACAATTTCCTGACTCGGCTGCTGTGTCGCTCCTGCGGGGTCCCACGCGCGTCGTCTGCGGCGGCTATTTCAATGCGCTGCGCTGCTGTCTCCTGCTGCACGCCGTCGCGAATTGCCGGGCTGCCGTGCACAAAGGCTAGCGAAGTCAAGTGCTAGCTAGCTGCTGGAAATGCCGGGGCGAAGATCGAGCTTTGAAAAAAATTTAGCGCCATGGAGCTCGTCCAGCAGCTCCTCCACCATAGGAATAGGAAATTTATCCTTGGAGGTTGCTGCGTTTAGTGCGCGGTAATCCACACAAACCGTTAGGATCCGTCCTGTTTCTTAGTAGCACTGGAGAGGAGAAAGCAGATGTGCTGGGTCGTATAATCCCTTGTTTCAGCATTGCTGTACATTGTTTTTCTAGCTCATCCTTCTACAATTGTGGACTATGTAGCCCGTATACGTGGATACGGATACGGATACGGATACGCGATACCGTGATACTTCGATACGACATTTTCCAAAAAACATGGATACGGCGATACACGTATATATATATATAAATTAATAATACATATAAAAATAGAAAATTAATAACCACAGAAACATAATAACATAATCCTTAGTCAATACTTCAACAGTTCAACATGAAAATAAACACACATAACTAGATAATTGTTTTTAGATAATAACATCCTCACAACAAACTGACATAATTAAGTAGCAAATGTGACAATCCAACATAATTAATAGCAAATCAAAACAAGTTTAAATATTCAACAATCAAACTGGCACCGAAAACTAGAGAAGAACAATTCATGCATTCAAGCATTCATGACCTTGCACAATCCAACAACAAAACATAAATAAAAACAACAGTACAACAGTACATCAGTACATCACGTATTGCACAGTCCATAACAGTAAAATAAAAATAAAAAACAGGTGAAGGAACACTGGAACAGAACATAACCTGTTCAGTGCCTGCTCCTGCTCACTGCTCACTTGCTTAGAGCTTGGGCCGCTGGCGCTCGACTCTTGCTGCTGCTGCCTTCTACGGCCAACGGATGGAGGAAGAAGTGCAGCACTGCAGCTGCAGTGGTGGCCGGACTCCCAAGCCCCTCCGGCGGTCGGATCTACAATGGTGGCCAGACTCCAAAGCCCCTCTGGCGGCCGGATCTGCAGCGGTGGTCGTCTGGCCGGATCTGCTCTCCAGCGGCAGCAGCCCCAACACCCAAACCGCAGCGGCGCGGGGAGCGCCCAAGCGAGCGAGAGACCGAGCACGGCGGCGAGATGGTGACCGGCGGCGCGGCGGCGAGGATGGCGACCGGCGGCGCTCTGGAGTATGGACTGATGGCGTGCGAGTTAGGACACAACCGCAGTGGTAAGTCACTGCTTCACGGGTGTAAGCCGTCGGGGTGTTGGGCGGAAGTACTCATGCGTTTCGCGTATCTGGACGAGTCCGATACGTATCCGATTTTTTTTAATTATTTGGAAAATAAAAAAATACCGGATATGCACCGGATACGTATCCGGACGTATCTGATATGTATCCGTATCCGAAGACGAATCCGATACGGGTACGTGAGTTTTTTGGAGTATCCGAGCTTCCCAGAGTGTGGATACCGGTATGGTCGTACTGCAATTGGCTCAGTTCCTGGTTTCAAATGAATTTGATGATCAAAAATTCTGGCCGGTGGTAGCCCCTATGGTTTTGCGAACAGCGTGCGGAACTCGGTAAGTAGGGGCTGCAACAATTCATTGTTACTAAAGACAGCACAACAAGCTGGTCTGTTCTCCGTAATTCCAGATAGGGTTACTTCTCTAGTTATCCCTGTAGTATTCCTCCAAATGGCCATCCTCATGTTAACAAAATCCCATAGTATTGGACCAAGAGTGCAGAGCCATTGCGTGTCAAGAATGATGTCCACTGTATATAATTCCAGGGCAAAACAGTCCACTCTGAAAAACTTGCCACCAATGTCTAATTGAAGGTTTCGACAACGTCGCCGTTTGCCACCACCACACGCAATCCTTGCCATACGGGCTCTAAGGTTAGCCCCAGTTGCTGTGCTGATTGAGCGTGAATAAAATTGTGTGGATCCAGAGTCGACCAAGGCTGTCAACGAAACTCCTCCTAAGAGACGGACCAGCAACCTCATCGTATTTCCGCCCCCAATACCTGAGAGTGCATTTAGTGATATATGAGGCTCGCTCTCCTGCTCCTCTAGCAATTCCCATTCTGTAGCCTCATCGCTAACACACTTGATATAAAACAATCGAGCACATTTATGTCCCCGGACAAATTTCTCATCGCAATTATAACATAGTCCCAACTTTCTTCGTTCCGCTAGCTCTGCTGGGGATAATCTGCGGAGTTGCCGTTGGGGTGCCTCCACTGTTGGTGCGGCCACATTGTTTTTGAAAACTATCCTTGGTGTTCCCGCGTGCTGATTTGTCGTGCTGATTTCTTTTCATATGCCCGGGCGACACTCATTGCTTCCTGCAGATTGGTGGGTTTCTGCAATTCAACATCCACCCCAATGTCCTCCTGCAAGCCAGCTATAAAAAGCTGCACCTGTTGGCGTTCTGAGAGGGGATCATTGAGATGGCTAGCCAATGCCAAGAATCTTTCCATATATTTCTCCACTGAGTCGGTTTGGGACAACCGTTTAAGCTCTCCCAGGGGGTTGCTGCGGATTGCTGGCCCAAAACGGACATGGCAGAGATTCTTGAATATCTCCCAATTGGGCGGACCATGATTATGTTCATAGTGGTAATACCATTCCTGGGCTGTATCCGTGAGGTGGTACGTTGCCAACCAGACACGATCACCCTCGTCGGTACGCTGTCCTTGAAAAAATTGTTCACAGTGGTTCAGCCAATTTAGAGGATCACTTTTGCCATCAAATCTTGAAAACTCCAGTACTCAATTCTGCTTTCCTTTATTCCCACAGTACTCAAAGTATTTATAGACTCTTGTACAACACAATTCTCTTATCTAGAATACCAGAATTCTAACAGAATTCTTTACAAGACTCACGCAGGGCCTGGACTCAAGCCTGCCCTCTGCCTTGCGCCCTTGGCCCCTCTACGGTGATACACAATTCCGACTCTAACACAACCAGACCTTTTTGCAACAATCAGTTGCGGATGCATTGACCTGTGGCTAGGTTTGAATTGTTCCAGCATGTAAAGAAAATAAAATTGGTGTTTTCGAATTGTACTATTCGAGTCATCATATTTTGAGACCTATTTCCATTTGTTTTCACCTTTTGACACCTTTGAGGAATGCTAGATATATCCCACTTTATATAAGTATTTTTGCATAGAGTATTTGATGCTTTTTTTTTCACTTAAAATGTGATCCATGTTGGTCCTCATTCCTCAAAAAGCAAATTTCTCATATCCAATTTCAGTTCCTTAGTTTTCCCCCTAATAATTGCATGCTTATTTATGGTTGTATACTTGTATTTCTACCTCTTCAATTTTCGTGTGTATGTTTATTGCTGAAGTATTTTGTGCTCAGTTTGAGAAAGAGGAAGCCAACCGTTTGTTAAAACGCCGTCTAGAGACAGAGAAGCCACTGCTGGATGCTACCACAGATATGTCTGAAGGCCTCTTTGAAGGAGAAAAGGGAGAGGATGCTGGTGATCCATCTGTTGCTTATGGTGACAGCACAACTGGGAACACACCTAAGATCCGTTCTGTTGACAAGCTATACATAGTGTTGATCAGGTATAGAGTAGTTTCTTTGATATCTTCATATTGTAACTTTTTAAGGCAATCTGCAGTGTAGGTTCTTGGTACATGTTAAACACAGATTTAGCAACAATCAATTAATTCATATCAGATGCAAAAATAACCTCTATGTTGGTGGAGAGAACTTTGTCTTAGTACATGCACATGACATTCACCAAGAGCTCGATCCTGCTTCTAAAGAATGACCTATGGGAAATCACCATTACAGATTTAGTCTACTACTGATAATCAATCCCTTAGACTAGTAATTGATGATACCACCTGTTGTTTCCATTCCCCACATTAATATCTATATATTAATGATAAAATCTGCAGGTTTGTTGTCTGTTCACATGTATTGGCCTTATAATTCCTTCATGGTGTATTAATACTGCAGCCTTCATGGCCTGGTCCGTGGTGAGAACATGGAGCTTGGACGTGATTCAGATACTGGTGGGCAGGTATTGTTGTTTCTTATGCAAATATAAGTGGTGCATTTTGTCCTTCAGATTGAACATCTATAATGATCTAGGCATCTAGCCTTGTCATGTAGTCAAATGGGGGTAGCTATTACCTTATTTTGCCCTTCTATAAGAGCACCAACAAAAAGGATCATATGAGGACATAATTTTGTTTTCATCTGTTGTGTCATTTCATAGGTCAAATATGTTGTGGAGCTTGCTAAAGCATTGAGTTCATGTCCTGGAGTTTATCGGGTTGATATGTTGACCAGACAGATCTTAGCACCAAATTTTGATCGCTGCTATGGTGAACCAGTGGAAGCGTTGGTATCAACAAGTTTCAAGAATTTTAAACAGGAAAGAGGAGAGAATAGTGGTGCATATATCATCCGAATACCGTTTGGACCAAAAAACAAATATCTAGCTAAGGAACATCTCTGGCCTTTCATTCAAGAATTTGTTGATGGTGCCCTCAGTCATATAGTGCAGATGTCAAGGGCTATAGGTGAAGAAATCAGTTGTGGGCATCCGGTGTGGCCTGCTGTGATTCATGGCCATTATGCCAGTGCAGGAGTCGCTGCTGCTCTACTGTCTGGAGCACTTAATGTTCCCATGGTTTTTACCGGGCATTTCTTGGGAAAGATAAATTAGAAGAGCTTCTCAAGCAAGGGAGACAGACAAGGGAGCAAATAAACACGGCATACAAAATAATGCGTCGAATTGAGGCAGAGGAGTTGGCTCTTGATGCATCTGAAATAGTTATCGCAAGCACTAGGCAAGAGATAGAAGAACAATGGAATTTATATGATGGTTTTGAGGTCATACTTGCAAGGAAACTTCGTGCAAGGGCCAAGCGTGGAGCTAACTGCTATGGCCGTTATGTGCCTCGTATGGTTGTGAGTGTACTTATGCATCATAATCTTATTCTTTTCTGTTCCCATAATAATTGGTTGCATTTGTCACACATCTATTTTTATAGTTGGGTAATTAGCATCAACTATAGTTGCTTTCTTTATCTATTGTAGAGGACTATATGCATTAGTTTTCTGTTCCTTGTTCCGCAGATAATTCCCCCAGGTGTTGAATTTGGTCATATTACTCATGATTTCGATATGGATGGTGAGGAAGATGGTCCATCCCCAGCCTCTGAAGATCCATCTATTTGGTTTGAGGTTACAATTTCTTTTTTCAAATTCATACATGCAAGGCTACTAGTTTATGTGATATTTTTTTTAGAATTAAAACATACTAATCTGCAAATTCAATAATTGGGAACAGTTGTTTATGCCAGTTTATCCTGTAATTTTTAGTTTGTGCACTAATAGTTTTTATGCAATGACAGATAATGCGGTTCTTTACAAATCCTAGGAAACCTATGATTCTGGCAGTTGCTCGCCCTTATCCTGAAAAGAATATTACGGCTCTAGTGAAGGCGTTTGGTGAGTGCCAACCGCTGAGGGAGCTTGCCAATCTAGTAAGACAAAACTGAATTTTGATGTTTTAATTTTATGGTATTTCAATATCATTAGTATAATGCATGGAGTTTGATATCTGCTAATAATCTGAAATACCCTTGCTATTTTATTATTATGTACTAACTTTTGATGTTGTGTTGCAGACATTGATAATGGGAAACCGTGAGGCTGTTTCTAAGATGCATAATATGAGTGCAGCTGTTTTGACATCGGTACTTTCGTTGATTGATGAATATGATTTGTATGGTCAAGTGGCATACCCAAAGCATCACAAACAATCAGAAGTTCCTGATATTTATCGTTTAGCAGTGAGAACAAAGGTATGCTATTTCTGAGTAATCGATATTGGTGATGGCATTCTTACCCTTGTTTTGAATACCTAGCACTTGAATGCCTTTCTTTATTTTTTGTTCCTATTTTGATCTTTTGAAAGTAGAAAACTTATGGCTAATAAATTAAATTGTTCAAATGGTTGAACGATTCAGTACCTGATTATATGAAGGTTAAAGCTTAGAGCAAAAATTTATAATGTTGATAGGATTTATCAGTATACATTAGTAATTTTCCTGTACCGGTTATGCTGATGCTGATCATCCATTGAACATATGTAGGGTGCTTTTGTAAATGTGCCATACTTTGAACAATTCGGTGTCACCTTGATAGAGGTAAACTATATTCAATTTTGCAGTCATTACCGTATCCGCTTTCTAATTAACACCAATATGTTATTTTCATGAGCAGGCTGCTATGCATGGTTTTGCCTGTAATTGCAACAAAAAATGGAGCTCCTGTTGAAATTAACAAGGTATTTGAGCATGTTTCATGTTATCACACCAATGTTAAACTGAAATATTTTTACATAGGTAAGTCTCATCAACTAATAGCTTGGATGATGATTACCATCTCTGTTCCGATGAATATACGCAGGTGCTGGACAATGGTCTCCTTGTTGATCCCCATGATCAGCATGCAATTGCAGAAGCACTCTATACACTTCTTTCTGAAAAACAACTTTGGTTGAGATGCCGAGATAATGGGCTGAAAAATATACACCAGTTTTCTTGGCCTGAACATTGCAAGAATTACTTGTCAAGGATATCACGCTCGGCCCAAGGTATCCTGCTATGCTAGCATCAAAGAGCAGATTAGAGCACCTATTAAGGGAAGGAAGCATATCACTGTTATGCCGTGGATTCTGTCAGTAAGGAAGACCTGATTCACATTGTCAGAAATTTTATTGAGGTCATGCGTACAGAAAAATTGTTAGGTTTGATAGGTTTCGTGTTGTCCACTTCCTTGACAATAGCAGAGATACAGTCTCTATTAATATCTGCAGGCATGCTCCCTACTGATTTGATGCTTTCATATGCAATAGTGGGAGCGATTTGTATTATCCTTCGCATTCTGGAGATATACCAAGCAATTCCCATGTTACATTTGCATTAGACCGTAATTACCAATCACATATAGAGTATCATTGGGGAGGAGAAGGTTTAAGAAAATATCTAGTGAAGTGGGCTCTTCAGTGGTAGAAAGAAGGGGGAGGATTGAAAAACAGGTTATCTTTGAAGATTCAGAACACTCTTCGACATATTGTCTTGCATTTAAAGTGGTCAATCCAAATCATGTAAGTCTTTCCATTCCAGAATCTATGGTATTTGGTTGGACTTTTGCTTTTTACATATATTGTGGACTATTCAAGTGCATCCTTTTTAAAGAGTGTTCAGGTTCATTGTTTTATATCTGGTTCTTTATGCAAGACTTTTTATAATTATTGTTTGTTTATATATCGCAGTTACCTCCTTTAAAAGAGCTGCAAAAATTGATGAGAGTTCAGTCACTCCGTTGTCAAGCTTTGTATAACCATGGTGCTACCAGACTATCTGTAATTCCAATCCATGCATCACGGTCCAAGGCTCTAAGGTGTCTTTGATTTTCTTAATTCCTTGTTCATTTATTATTACTTCTGTTCTTCGTTTCTGATATACAAAGTACTTTTGTGTGTGAGTGTGTCACGGCCGGGCCTTGGCCGTAGGTTGTAGCCGTGAGTAGACACCGTGGAAGAGAGAAAACGACGCTAGAGAGGGCGCCGACTTGGGGAAGGAGACAACACGAGATGGGAAATTCGACAAGAGGGAAATGGAGTCTATTAATTCTTGCTTGCCCTCTCAGGTCTGATTACATCCCTATATATAGGGCAAACAACCTAACCACCATAACTACTTTCCTAACTACCTAACAAACTTATCTAATACCTTCTACCTTTGTGTGCGCCTTGGACCTGGGCTGTGTGCGCTCTGGACCTGAGCCTCTTTGGGGCTTGGGTCTGCGCCAACTATGACATCTCTCCCCTCCTTGAGAATCAGCTCGTCCTCGAGCTGAAAATCTGAACAAAGATGTCGAAACTCTTTTGTTGGCGAAAGAATCACCCTTCCTTGAATTAATGACGGCAGTGAGGACGGAGCGGTAGGCGGTTCCCCTTGAAGCTGTATTCTGGTGTAGGCTTGTGCGCGTGGTTTCTCCGTGGCAGCTTCATTAATGCAGCTCTAGACAATCAACTCACCGTTGCGATGGAAGGAGATGCACTTGTTGGTGAAGTCCCACAAAACTGGTCCTAGAGTGCGTAGCCATTGCACTCCCAAGATCATATCGCAGGCGTCCAGTGGCATGACGACACAATCGGTGGGAAATATGTCACCCCCAACAACCACTTTGACATTATTGGCGATCCTACTGCATATGACGTTGTCACCATTGGCCATGCGGACTCGAGTGCCGACACAAGGATGGAGATGGATTCCCGTGATAGTAGCAACCCTCTCTGAAACAAAATTATGCATAGATCCCGTGTCCATAAGAGCGACAAAGTCAGCACCATTGATACGTATCGCTAACTGTATCGTCTCGGAAGCATGCAGTTGTACTCCCGAGGCTGATCGTAGTATCTGAACCATCTATATCCTCTACTTCATCATTGCCGGTGGACGGAGCACATACCAAAACAGCCGCTTGCATTTGTGAGTTGGGCTAAATTTTTCATCACAGTTGTAGCATAATCCGGCCTCTCGTCGTGCCTGCATTTCCTCTGGTTTTAGGGTCCGTCGTTGGAAACGCCCTTCTCTAGAAACCAGGGTTGTATGGCCTGTTGTCGCCTTCTGTTGTTGCTGCTGAATTGGCCGGAAGTTGCTGTGTAGCTGGCCGAAAATTCTGTGCTCAGCTCTGGTTGTGCTTGGCCCCTGTTCTTGCCTCCTCATATATCTTGGCGCGCAGTTCAAACGCGTGGGCGAGGCTCATCGCAGTCTCCAAGGAAGCAGGTGCTTGAAGCTCAAAATCGATCTGCAATGTGCCTTTCAGACCTTGTGTAAATAACTCAATCTGTTGTGCTTCCGTGAGTGCGCCCGCTTGGCTGAGAAGGGCCAAGAAGCAATCTTGATAATCAGAGATAGAACCGGTCTTGCGTAGTGCAGCCAATTCCTCAAGTTTGTTATGCCGAAGGGGAGGTACGAATCGTAGTTCTATCATTTCTGAAAAACGCTTCCACGAAGGGGTACCGTACTCGCGCTCAACACGGGTGTACCATTGCTGTGCTGCCCCCGTAAGATGGAACGCTGCGAGCCACATCTTCTCTTCTTCCATGGTTCACTAACCGCGAAAAATTGTTCGCATCGGCTGAGCCATGTAAGAGGGTCTTCTTTCCGATCATAGGTCGGAAAATCCCACTTGTGTTAGCGGGGAACTCGGCCCTGTTCTTGTGAATTGTCTCCTATGGTGATGGGGCGTCCAAGAATCCCCTTTCCGCCATGATCTTTGCGGGCAACATCCTGATCTTTGCGGGCAGCATCCTTTTCTGCCTCCAACCGGTCCATCTTGGCCTCCTGTGCTTGCTGCCTTGTCTCGATCGCCTCTATCCTTCTGCAGTAGGTTTGATAGTTGGGCGGTGATGACGGCAAGAGCATCTCCATTGCTGCCGGACATGTCCATAGGCACAGGAAGAAGCTCTGATACCAAATTGTCACGGCTGGGTCTTGGCCGCAGGTTGTAGCCGTGAGTAGACACCGTGGAAGAGAGAAAACGGCGCTAGAGAGGGCGCCGACTTGGGGAAGAAGGAGACCATGGTTGTCATAGCATCGCCTAGGCGCCGACTAGGCGTCCAGGCGGTCACCACCGGACGCCATGGTCAATCGCCTCGCCTGGTGGAGTTAGGCACCCGCCTAGAGCTTCTAGGCGTCGCCCATGGCGACTAGGCGGTCGCCAGGCGTGTCTGGGCGGGCGCCTAGGGAAAGTTGTAGTGTCTAAGGCGTGGCTCAGGCCCAGATTGGACTTTTGGTTAACCCTCTTCCCCTTGCGAGTTGCGTCGCCGTCTCTGTCCCTTGCGCCGCCGGCCGCCGGATCTGCTGTCCCTTGCGCCGCCGGCCGCCGGATCTGCTGTCCCTTGTGCTGCCGGCCGCCCGGCCGCCACTGCTTCCCCTCCCCTTGCGAGATGCGTCGTCGCCTGCCTCTGCCCCTTGCGCCGCCGGCCGCCCAGCCGCCTCTGCTTCCCCTCCGTTGTCTGCTTCCCCCTCCCCTGCTCCCTCGCCGCAGCAGGCAGCAGAAGGCAGCAGGCAGCAATAGAAGGCAAGCAGAAGGCAGCAGAAGGCAGCAAGCAGAACTATGCACTATGAAGTATGCCCTCTGTTTGCTATGGACATGTGTGCTATGGATATGTTTGCTGAAATGCAAAGTGCTGACCTAAGTGCTGACCTCTGTTTGCTGATTTTAATTAGTCGCCTAGGCGTCCAGTTGGCCCCTGGCGACTGGTTTCGCCGGGGCGCCGTGACAACCATGAAGGAGACAGCACGGGATGGGAAATTAGACAAGAGGGAAATGGAGTCTATTAATTCTTGCTTGCCCTATGAGGTCTGATTACATCCCTATATATAGGGCAAACATCCTAAACACCATAACTACTTTCCTAACTACCTAACAAACTTATCTAATACTTTCTACCTTTGTATGCGCCCTGGACTTGGGCCTCTTTGGGGGCTTGGGTCTGCGCCAACCTATGACAGAGTGTTGGAGTGTGGGGGGGGGGGGGGGGGGTTCCATAGAAGATTAGATGTGAGGAAACGCTCCACTTCAATGATTTGTTTGATAATCTCAGCTAGAGCATAAACTATAAACTCCTAATTGAGGAAGAGGAACTCTAATAATACAAACTGCACCTGAATATTCCAGTTAGATTTTCCATGGCCTGCTCATCTTATAAGAAAAAAAGAAATGCAGATGAGATGCTGTTTAGGCCAAATTTTCTGCATAAAAATGCTCAGTAGCAAAGCAATAAATAGTAAAGATAGTAACTTTTTGCTGTGCTCATGGATTGTTTGATTGTTTGCAGATTAAATTCCCTTATGCACCTAGACTAGCAGCCTATATGTGCTCTCAATATTGACAATCTTTCTTTTCTTCTAGGTACTTATCTGTTCGTTGGGGCATAAAATTGAAAAATATCATTGTTCTTGTTGGTGAAACTGGTGATTCAGATTACGAAGAACTGTTTGGAGGTCTTCATAAGACAGTCATCCTTAAGGGTGAATTCAACACTCCTGCAAATAGAATCCATACTGTCAGGCGGTATCCATTACAAGATGTGGTTGCACTTGATAGCTCAAATATCATTGGAATTGATGGTTGTAGCACTGATGACATGAGGTCTACTCTGCAACAACTGGGTTTAACGGGACAGTGATACCAAGAGCCATCTGTTTGATCATTATATATGAAGAAAACTAGTGGACAACACAAAGATAACAAACAAATACTAGCATTTCCTTACTTGATGGAAATGTCTATTTTGCCATGTAAGTCATGTAGTGCATGTGTGTGGTCCTTGAGCTGTGAATAACATTCCAGATCTCATTCCCATTGAGACCTTGGTATGTGGAAAATTTGGAGTAACAATGAGTCCATCCAGGAATACGGCCGTAAAGAAATTGGTTAAAATGTTGATAATGCAGACATGTCAAGGAAGCATCAATTCAGTGGAAAAAAGCTTCCAAAATACTACAAAACTTTGCCAACCTTACAATTTCCCTTTTTGAGTGGAAGCTTATGTTGTCTATCACCAGTATTTACTGACTGGTGGACCATACCAATTATACCCTGTCAACCCTTCTTTACTCTGTTTACTTTAGGAGGGCTGCCATGTAATTGTGTAAGTATTGTTTGACACGATAATTCATTCTATATCCAAAGTTTGGTGAGATTGATGCTTTTTTGTTGTTTGTACTTAGATGGACAATGTTCTGCTGCCTTAGTTCTAAAATACAACCATTTAAATTTTGAGAAAATTCCGTATATGCCACTCAAAGTTCGCCGGTTTCCATATATACCATTGAAAACTTGCTATTTCCATATATGCCACTGTTTGAATTTTCCGTGTCCATATATGCCATTACCGTTAGTTTTGACCGTTAGTCAACGTTAGTTTTTTTCAAAATGTCAAAATTGCCCTTAGCTCACTCAAAATCAACGATGATTTAAGCTTCATAACCAGCTATTACTTGCTCTAGCCGGTACACGTATACCAATCGCTCATTCAATCTAGCGCAACCGAGATGAGTTGAAAGTAAATCTTGCTATCTAACTTTATAAGTTGAGGGCAATTTTAACATTTTGAAAAAAACTAACGTTGACTAACGGCAATGGCATATATGGACATGGAAATTCAAGCAGTGACATATATGGAAATAGCAAGTTTTAATGGTATATATGGAAACCGGCGAACTTTCAGTGGTATATACGGAATTTTCTCTTAAATTTTATCACATATTACAACTCATACAACTTTGCCCCTTAAATCTTCCTATTGTATCCCTACGTGGAGTACTGGTTTATTTAGTACTATTTGCTTCGAGTATTAGTTGAGTAGTAGTTTGGATTTTTTTCATTACAATTTAATAATTATGCCAAAGTCTAAAAGTTACTATAATTTGTGAGGGAGGGAGTAATTATCTAGTTGATCAATAACAATTTCTAACTTTAATGTTACTCAAACAGTGTGTCGTGTTTTGTAGCATTGATTTCTAGGTCCATGGTGGTGGTTATGTGATTATTGGGGCAACTATAACTCGGGGGCGCCAACTCTTAACTTCATCCAATAAAATGCATATGCTATCTTGATTAACATCACTGCTTAACATGACTTGTTGCTATGTTCTCAACGCAGTTGTAGTTTGGTGTAGTAGCTGTAACAATTAATCCATGTATTCTTTCTCTTCTTTTAACCTACCTGGATGGTTACTTCCACGCCCCTCCTTTCACACACATCTCTTCAACTTTTATTTATCTTGGAAACTTGTTTATCTTTATGTGGCTATTTTGTTCTTGAGTCATATAATCATTTCTAAATGCTCTCTTTAAACTTCTGTTCGATTGCTAAAGGAGAGTTTTAGTATGGTTGATGCTAACTTGTAACTGTTACAAGTTGCAAGAAAACTGCAGGGCAGTTGGGAGTGATTGGTTATCGGTTTGTGGTTAGTCATCCGTATCAGGGATTAGAATTTATGATACGTCTGCTCATCCTGAAAACGCTTGCATACGCAACACAATATCTATAGTCGAACTCGTGCCTTTTCTCGGTAATGAGCAATGGATCTGAATCTATCTGTCACAAGGAATTTTTAAAAATATTTTTTTTGAAAATTTCAAAACTAATACCTGAAATCAAAAAATTGCAAAACTAGCCTACCGTCAACCGTTGGTCGGCCGAACCAGGCCATGTCAGCATGGTTCGACCAACCAACGGCCGAACCAGACCGGCCACGCTGCGCCATGCGCCCCCGCTGCCGCGCCACGCACGCTCACCACGCCGTGCACGCCTACCCCGTGCCCCTGCTGCCATCCCACGCCCCGCTGCCGCCCCGTGCCCCACGCTAGCCCGCCAGTGCACGCCGCGGCTTGCTCGGCTCGAGCATGCGCGCACTAGCTGACGCGGGGGCACGGGTCGGGGCAGGGGCACAGGGCGACAACGGGGGCGCGGGGCCGGCGCACGCGGTGGGCGTGGGGCGAGCGCGCGCAGCGCAGCAGTAGGGGCATAGGGGCACGCGGCGCGGCGTGGTCGGCCTAGTTCGGCCGTTGGTTTGACGAACTAGACTGACGTGGCCTGGTCCAGCGGACCAATGGTCGAACCAGGTTGATGTGGCTCTAGTTCGGCGTTCCATCGGTCGAACAAGGGCCACGTCAGCCTGATTCAGTCGATGTACCACCGACGATAGGCTATATTTGTAATTTTTTGATTTCGGGTACCAGATTTGAAATTTTCAAAAAAATATTTTTTTAAAAAAAAATCATGTGACAAGTATGTTTGGTCGACGATATATCACTACTAAAAAGACCGAAGTGAACAATGTGATAGTGTTACAAATATGTGCAATATTTTAATTCCAAGTTTAATTAGGAGGAAAAACTTGGGAGAACATTTGAAAGGGATTCGACAGGTCTCAACATTTATAAGGTCAATTAAATCGGAGTTACTCAAGGGACCCAAAAAGAAACTATACGGATGGGTGGCGATCGGGATGAAGATGTGGTTCCGAAGGGCCTACATGTGAGAAAACGGTTCAGGAGAAGGGTGAAAATCATGAAGAAAAGGGAAAAGGCCAAACAAGTAAAGAAGTAGAGACTTACCAAGGGGATCCTGTTCAAATTATCCATCTCGATACTCATTCAGTATGGTGACGAAGAAGAAGGTGGTAAGACGGCAATGATCAGAAAGGAGTAGAAGCCAATGACGATGGGTTGAGAGTCGGAGCGGTATGAGCAGAAGGCGTGAAAAGAAAATACATAGAATGCTGGATATTTATTGACCAGGGTGATTCTTCGGCTACCCCATCGAACCAATCGCGAGAGGCGAATGCGAAGAGTTTTGCCGACTGATGGTAATGAATATGAGATGACCGTGTGAAAAGACTTGGTGGCATAAGGCAATTATGACTGATAGTTTCGAAGTGTCAGATGCCCCTTAACGCCTCAAAACTAGGGGGGCATGTGTTGACACCGATATTTGGTAAAGCCCAAGGCCCACCAAGGAAGACGAGCGATCAACAACAGGTCAAAGAAGATCTAGTCAAAGAAAGTCAAAGGAGGCCGTCCGCAATAGTTGCATGATGAGAAGGGGGCCAATGGAGATAAGAGCAAAAGATGGTTATAGATTCATCCAGAATCATCTAGACAAGTTACTTGGATGGAAAGTCTACGGACTATAAATATGTATCCCTTAGGTTAGATTAGGTAACTCTCGTTCAATCAATCAGTCGGCGCATCGCCACCCTTGAGCCCCAAGGTTATCCGACGGGACTCGGGCGCTCGGAGCTGGGCTGCATCATTTTGATCTCCGATGAAGAGGTGAGTCCCGCCACCCCTGATGTCCGTGTCAACTAGGTTAGTATCCTCACGACTGCATCGGTTCAGTTCGATCTCTTGAGGAGAACGGTGAAACAACACGGTCACCAGTTGTTCTCAGTGTATTTGGCTAGTCTAAGGCTGCATCAGTTAGGTTTGATCTCTTAGATTAAAGTGATCTGGGTCTGATAGTTTGAGGCTTCATCGATTAAGTCCGACATCTCTTGCTATTGTATATTTTTCGTGCCGTATACTATTCATATAAATAAAGTTTGCCCGATTCATTGATATATTGTTCAGATCATCGTGACTAGCTGCTATCTCGGTTAGGTCTAATCTAGTTATTGTGATGATTTCCATGATATAGATTTGTTATCTCATATGCTTTATTTATTTCTATCAAAGTATAAGCTGATAGGTTATATTAATTCATCTCCGTATCATGTTCACCGTCGAAGGGTGCTCATCGGCCTATATGCATATTCTGTCTTTTCTATCGTTTGATGGCGCGCTCGCTTGATTGGGCTAACTCGCGCTATTGGCCATATGACCGATTGGCACGCTGGTTCATGGTTTTGTCCTTTCTGCCACAGTCATCGGCTTGCCAACTGATCGGGTATGCTACTAACGTCTTTTTTTCCGATACCTTATTAGTTATAGGGTCAAACTGATTGGCACGCCCTAAACCCCTTTTCTAAAACGTAGGACCTGCACTGGAGTTAAGCAAATCTCCCAGGCCACGCGTGTGTCAGTGTGTGACCAAAAGCACGCCAACAGAATTATAGAAATCAGGACATGATTGTTGTAACTCTATCCATGTACCTGTGCTTTCGGTGTCATCCAATTATTGACAAGTGTAATCTGCTGATCAGGTACTACAACTTCTGGAATATTGTTGTAATTAGCTTTCTTGCTCTTATGCGCATCAAAATATACATATCTTAGGTTGGATTTGTGTTGCCTCCATCTTTATCCAATGGTTCGCAATACCTATTTTTCCATGTGGGTAGGGTAAATAAATATCTTCTGTATACAAATTTAAAAAAGGCATACACATGTTTATTGTCCAAAGGTTAGCTAGAAAGAAAAGTTTATTGTCCGGTAAATATTTTGTACCTTTACTTGCTTAAGTATATCCTGTTTGTTTTTTTGTTCATTGGTAGTTCTCTCTTTCTTTCCTATCAACAGACTTCAATCCTTGTAGCTTAAGCTACATAGGTAGCCATTCCTTGCTAACATGCCAAGGAATTTTCCAAGTACTCATGCCTCTTCTCCAATTGGCTGGTCAAGGTCATTAGAATTTACTATAATCCTATGCTCTTTTGAAATGTTCAAAACATGTTTAAGTTTTGTCTTCTCACACCTTGTTCCCTTCTCAGTTTTCTCTATGCAATTTTACGTCATAAAAAAGAGTACATCAGAAACAGAAAAAAGTATATAAACAATTATAGTTTCAAAAAGATAATTTATTTGTCTAGTACCTTCTACGTTAAGCTCAATATCATCCTCTCTATGAGTAGGGTCCCCTGTAAAAGCAAGATCAAACTCAGAAGCTACAACATCTTGATGATGACCTGAAAATGTTTTTCACATGCAAAATTTAGACCCTAATTGAGTTACGGATTCACTCACTGCTGATTAGTACATGTCATTGTGTACTAAATATATTAGCTTTGTACCTAGGAATAATCTCATTATTATTGTCCCTATTGAATTGGTCTTGTTCAGTACTTGCATCAAGGTTAGATGTAGCATATGTTTTCTGATAAGTGTTGTGTCATATGAGGTTCTCTGACAAATACTTGTCATTGTTTCGAATGATGTTCCTTCTCCTAACCCTTACCATCTCTACTGCACAATAGTGTCAAGTAAAGCATGGTGTTGATAACAAAAAATGACATTAATGGTAAAAATTGTCAAAATGTAAAAATTGGTACTTTTGCCGAAAATATGCAAGTCCTGGCACAGGCCGATCTGACCGGCCATGTACCGTCGGTCTAACCGGCCATGTATCGTCAATCTGACCGGCCATGTACCTAAGTCAAATTGTAGCCCAGACACATCATGTCCAACCCCTATAAATATAGGGGCAAGGACGGTTCAAGGGAACCCCCGAAACCCTAATAGATCCAATCTATTATTACATTGAATTGTACCTTTACTTTTCAATCTACTTCCTTGCCCTAGGATTAGTTTAGCACATACATCTTTGTTGGTTTGCGCTGTAAACCATCCGTCCGCCGCGTAGTAATCACAGTAAGTCTTGTTGATTCACTTGTGAATCACCCGTTTAATCCACGTAATGGATTTTTATTGGGTTTTATCGGTAATTTGGTCTCTTGGCCAAATTGCCTCTCATTTTTTGGAGTTTTTGCAGTGTTTTCATCCCATCTTCTTCGCCAAGAACTCTTGTTGCAAGCTGTCCACAGCAAGACGGTCGTCGGAGACCCAGACAATTAGATCTGTCGCTGTTGGTCTGACTAATGGCAGGCAGCCGATCTGACCGGGGCGTGCTGGGCCGTCATCCTATTGCCAACACGCGTCGGTCTAACCGACGGTGCACGACCAGTTTGACTGACTGTACGTAGTTGGCCCTGGATATTTTTCTCTCTGCCTGCACGGTCTGACCGTCGGGTCAAATCCGGTCTGACAAGCCCCTTTAGGCCGGTTTGACCGACCCTGCTTCTTCGGTTCAATCGGCCTTGGTTTGGTCGGTTGATTGCTTTTTCCACCTCTCGGCTAATTAGGTTGCATCCCTAGGTGTAATCTAATTGTCTGGCGACTCCACCCTCCCTTGTCACTATCAAGGGTCGTCGGAACGCGACATCGGCGTCGTGTCACGCCTAGGGTTATCCCTAGGTATCCACGCACTTTTGGATCATCGAATCGGTGTCAGTGCATTGGTACTTTGATCGAAAGATTTTAGCGTCAACACATGGTACATGATATCCAGGACATTTGACACACAGCAAAAAATAAGCCTCACAAACTAGCTCCACACAAACCAGAATGCAGGAGCGTGAAACTAACCCAGCTCCAGCCTCTAAATTCGATGTAGAACACTTGGTCAACTTGATTGGCAAATACAAATGGTTCATTCTCAATCCTATCACCTTTGTGAATCTGATGTGAGAAATTCACAAGTGACAAGATAAACTTATCTTTTTTCACTCCATTTCCTTGAGTGACATCAACCCATTCACATCAAAATAGTACAACTAAAAACCTTCCATAATAGTCTATCTCTATTGTTTCAATTATCCTGCCATAGTACATAATATCTCCAAGTATAGGGTTACCATCACCTGCTGAAGAATAACTAGAAGTCTTTGCAGTAACAATAACTCCACTGTTTTGAGTCGCCTTATCATACCTTTTGGCCCTAAATCTAAATCCACGAATGTTAAACACTATATGTCTTGTTGTAGTATCCAATGGCCCTCGAGCCAACCATCTAATGTCCTCATCGATGCTGTCACTACCATTTTTTTCCTCCAACTGCAAGATCTATATCCACCCAAAATGTTAAATGTTTGAGCATAAAAGAAAACAATTTACTTGAAACAAAGGACACAAATTAGACTACCTACATGATCTCTAAACTAATTCAGAAATTCTTTTATTTTGTATATTTTTGATTTCTTTAGGAGTATGACGACATTCACGTCTCTTCCGTTTTACATGAGCAACATGCTCCCTACATAGAAAATTGGCATGTAATCAGTTTCAAAACTATATAAAAGGTGCATTAAGTACATGCAACACTTACTTTAGATATGGATTCACAATATCATAGTTGAACAATACATATCGATGCACTTGCAATTTCTCTAGTTCAACTAAATTGAATTTGGATGGTTTTCCCAATGGTTTGCTTACTGGAGGAAAAATAGAGGAATCTTGTCCAAATAAGGTCGACTCAGTATGGTCCACACTATCATCATTCCTTGATGATTTATTATGCTTCATGGAGAAGCCTCCTATGTGTCGAGAATAAAACACCATACACTCATTTGCCAAAAATGAATTTGTAATCGAAGCTTCTAGATATGCTTTGTTGCAAACATATGATTTTAATTTCCCTAAATACCTGCAGCAAATGTAAATTAATGTCACATAAATAAAAGATTCAGAAATTAAACATGTAATATTTAGAATCAGTACCTCTCAATAAAATACATCCATCGATAATTAACTGGTCCACCAATCTTACATTCATGTGCTAGATGGACTACTAAATGAACTATAACTGTAAAAATCTAGGAGGAAAAATCATCCTATTTTTCATAGGTTGATTTTAATTGATTGTTCCAAATATTTCAACTCATAAACATGAAGAACTTTTGAACATATCCCTTGAAAATAAGCAGACAACTCAAATACTACCACTGTGATATCATCTGGAAGAATGCCCCTCAAAGCTATAGGCATTAGTTGTTGCATCTGACAACCATGCGTTTTGATACCAACAATCTTCCCTTCAGCAACATTAACACATTTCAATATATTTCTACAATAAACATTAGGAACTTTTAGGAACTTTAATGTTTCGGATAACATCATGGAATGCTCTTCTCTCACTTTTAGACATAGCGAATCTTGCTGGTGGCAAGTAGAATTTTCCTGAAGGTTTTGTTGTGGGTGGAGGTCCTCTCTAATGTTCATGTCTACCTGATCTAGACGAGCTTGTAGGTTATTTTTATCATTCCATCTAAATTGAATATTGTCCCGTAAAAATTGTCAAACACATTCTTCTCTATATGCATCACATCAATATTGTATCTAATAATATTGTCATCCCAATACGGCAATGTGAACAAACTACTTACTGACTTGTAAGTTTTTGAATCCTTGAAATTAACAAGCGCAATGATCTCGTCCAAAATCGGATGATCATAATATGTTGCAGGCTCCATTCCAAGCTCTATTGTTCCATCAAATGAATCTGCATCCAAGCGATAAGGATAATCAAGATCAATATATTTGCGATGAACCAAAAAACAAGATTTATGACCATTATTCAGCTATTTCGTCCATACATTCGCAGCACACAGTGGGCATGCAAATTTCCAATGGACCATATGAGAATCAAGCATTCCTAAGACAGGTAGATCACTTATGGTCATAAGCACGACCCCTCGCAAGGTAAAACTCTCATCTCTCGATGCATCATATGTGTACATGCTAGTCTGAAATAAATCCTTTAGGTCCTCCAAAAGTGGTTGAAGGAACACATGAATTCTGTCTCCAGGGCTTTTTGGAACAGGAATCATTAAAGAAAACATAGTGTTGTGTTCTTTCATGCAAAGCCATGGAGGTAGGTTACATATTTACCAAAACAACATGCCAATAGCTGTGAGTAGAGCTCAATATCCCAAATGGATTAAATCCATCAGTAACCAACCCAAACCGAATATTATGAGATTTTGTTGCAAATTCTGGGAACTTTTCATCAAATCTCTTCCACACCGGTGCATCAGCTGGATGCTGTAGTGCACCATCCTTAGTGCGCCCCTAATCATGCCATCTTACGGGAGGTGTTGTTTGTCTACACATAAACATCTTTTCAACCTCTCTTTAATAGGAAAGAATCATAATACTTTGCAAGGTGTTGCTTTCGTTCTTTCCTTCTTTGTTAATGCAGACTCAAGTTCCTTATCCTTCCACTTTGAAGCCTTACAGGTTGAGCAAAAATCATCATCCTTTTCTCCTTCCAATACAATTGACAGTTACTCGGGCATGCATCAATATTTTCATATCCTAGGCCAAATTTAGAAATAATTTTCTTAGCCTCATAAAAGTTCTTGGGTAGATCCTTTTCATTTGGAATTGCAATATGCAGAACCTCAAGTAGGTCAACAAAAGATTTATCTGACCATTTGTTCATGGATTTCACATTAAATAGAATCACAAACAAAGTTAGTTCATTCAATTCACAACCGGTCCATAGAGGCTTTCTGGAATCTTCAAGCTATTTATAAAACTTTTGTGCTTCTAAATTAGGTACTTTTACTAGTGCTTGATCATCCACCATTGGTGTGTCATCATACATATGTCAAACATCATATTCTATCAATTGACTGATATTAACATGCATTTCCTTACTATGGGAGTTTGGTTCTGGACTACTAGTCTGTTGCACTGAATGATCACCCTGATAAACCCATTCATCATAATTCTCAAGTATCGCATTGCACACCAAATGTTCAAACATCTCATCCCTTGATTGTACAGTAGTGTGAACGCATGTTTGACATGGGCAATAAATCTTGGTACTTTCAGACTTATCTTTAAATGCAAATTCAATGAACCTCTCAACACCAGCTACATATGGATTAGAACCTTTAGGAAAATTCAAAAGACGCTTGACCATTTCCACATCCATTCTTAAATTGTAAAATAAATATATTGTTAATTGTACTATAAGAATCACATGTACATCCTATTTTTTAATCATATCATTGCATGTATCTAATAAGTCCAATTCTATGATGACAAGAAATCTACAAGTTACGTCATAACAAAAAATTTGGCTAAATCAATACTGACATAACAAGATTATGAGCTCTTGCCTCAACGAATACATTATTAGCTATTAGCATTCACTTGTAGTAACTAGATCTCGATAATAATATATAGGACAAGAATAATGATTGTAATGTCGACTGAAGAATGGATTAGCAATGATTGTAGATGAGCATGTATCCAAAATGTTAAAAGAAAGCCATTACGATAGCCTTCGCAGAAAGCAATTGACTAGTAATCTCCATTGTACTACAAGGATAATGCATGATTCGCCTAAGTGAGGCGTCTCCATTGTTGGTCTCGTTAGTTTCAAATCTTCCTACTTACATTATAAGTATGCACCACGAAATCTAATAATCCAATTGATCTAGTTACTACTTGATTATAATAAGGACATAAAAGCTTACTTGTTTCTGCACATTTAAGCTACAAATTAGGGATGAATGAAATCTAGGGACGTCGGTTCCCAAACTAGGTCAAAGGGAAGCCACACCAGAGTTCCTGAGGTGCGGACGACCGAATGGAGGCGTCGAAGCTGAGGGGGTCGGGGATGGACGCGGCTACCGGTGACTGGGCTAGGTCGGGGTGGAGCCACACAGCTTTCTTGAGATGCGGACGGGGGTGCGATAGGGTGTTAGAGCTCAGAGGAACCGGGTCAGATATGGAGGCATCATACGATAGGGACGCTGACCACCGGACGGAGTCGGGGTGAAGCAAGGGAGCAGGATGGAGAAAAGAAATAGGTGGAGGGTTCGATCTGTATGGCACTTCCCAAAAACAATGAATAGTGAGAGGATCTATAGTTTTTTTATTGTAAATTCTACTTGGCTAAGTTGGTTAGTCTAGCTAACTGGAACACAGTAGGTCTCTGGTTCGACACCTGAATCCGCACCTTTTTTACTTAGATTAAAAAAATTCGATGGCGTCAATTGAACATTAATCATATTATATAAGCTTAGAAAAATATTGTTGAAAATTAGGTATGTGAAAAAATAGATGGACTATATCAAAATATCATGTTTGCGTATATGTTTCTTACAATACAATACTTACAACGTATAGTAATTGCTGCTACTTAGAAGTTTGCAACACATAAAATAATATGTTGCTATTTATGCATCGTCCCTTCCCTCATTACTCAACACATGATTCTTACAACACATAACATGCGTTGCGACCTAATATTTTGCAACGCATAGAACCATATGTTGCTATGTATGCTTGCTAAAGGGGGGTTTGTTTTGTAGTGAGCACTTTATATGAGCAAATTTGTTTTTCCTTTGTTGAGTCTTGCACATGTCTCTTTCTTCTTTCTTCAAAGAACAATATTTCAATTAATGACCCTTCTCTTGCACTTGAAGCAAGTGATGATAGCATTTTGTTTCTTTTGTTTTTGTCTCTTGTCCTTTGTATTTTTGGACTTGATCTTCTTGTTTAAGTTTGCTTCAAGTCCATGGCCCATGTGCTTCTATTTTACACCTAAAAAATCCAAGTCACATCTAGTGCTCGGGAAAATGTTTGCTTTAAAGAAACTAGGGTTAGCACAAGTAAAGTTAACATGAACTTGTGACTCATAAGATTTTACCATTGCTATAATTACCTCTTGAGCTATTTCTAACGTTGCATGTAAATCTACAATAGTTTCATGAGTGCACAAGAGCTTATCATGATTTTATTCTAGGACCACATGCTTGTTAGTAAAATCATCAAGTTGAGCCTTTAGATCAATAACTTCCTTCTCTAAAGGTGCTACACACGAACTAGAGTTAGTAGCACAAATACTTTCAACAAGATAAGCATGTTCAATTTTTAGTTTCTCATAACTATCAATCAATGATATATGAGATTCTTTAATCTTATTATGATCACTTGTCAAGGCCTTTAGTTGTTTAATTTTGTTAATGAGACGCTTCTCTTGTCTCTCAAGAGTTTCCTCTAGACCTTATATTGTAGTCATGAGTTTGATTATTTTCGACATATCCTTTTCGTTCAAATGATCAAACCCAAACTCATTTCTAAAGATACTATTATCATAATAACTCTCGCTTACCATTTTCTTTTTACCTTTTTCTATAAGGTATATTTGTGTGTCTAAGTGAGAAGATGAATATCTTGGGGAAGATGACTCTTCACTTGGTCTATGCTGCTTATATTTTTCTTCTTCCTTCAAAATGTTAGTATCACAAGCACAAGTGCAAGTAGAAGTATGACAATATGAATAATTATTCATATCATCATTAGATATTGATAATTTAGTACTAGATGATATGAAATGGTCAAAAACACATATGGATATGTAAGTTTCATTTCTATAGTTGTTGGAGTCCAAAAACGAATTTTGTATTTGTCAACCTTACTCACTATTTCATTACCTTGTGTGGAATCACATATTGGTGATGAGGTTGATGTAGAAATGTCATCTTGACCATTTGGAATAACCACTTGAGTCTCTTCACAAGTAGATGAAGTTGAGCACTTCTCAAATATTTATTCTAATGAGAGCTTTTCATCAACACATTTGCACTTGTCATATTTTTCCTTAAATGTAGTCCATATGAGATGAGCATCCTCAAGCGGCATGATGAATTCAATTACATCATCACTCATATAATTAAATAAGACATTAGAAGCTTGAGCATTAAGATGTATGCATTTCTCTTCCTCTTCAAATGATAGGAATATATCACTAAGAGGAGAAATGCTCACTTCTAGAAAAGCATGCATATATACTCCAAGATAAATAATTTTAGCCATCTAGCAAAAGAGGCTCTATAAATATCTCACCACCCATCAACATCCTAACTCTTAAGGCAGTGAAGCCCAAATGAGATACCTTGCTCTCATACTAATTGAAAGGACACTGATGTCACCTAGAGGGGGTGAATAGGCATTCCTAAAAGAATCTTCAACAAGAAATGTTAAAGCTATTATTATGTTCGGTTATTCCAGATCATCCGAGGTCTAGATGTTCCAGGATGAGTGACAAGTTTTGGGGTCAGGAACTTTTTGTTCCAACCAGATATTACGTGAACAACAAGAAATGTACAAAGTCAATTCTTCAAGAATTTGTATAGCAATTCTATTAGAATAGAAAGTAAAAACAAGTTATTAGGAGTATGTCTATGCAAGGAAAAAATAGATACATGGGGTAGATTTAGAGATCGAGCTAAAACAAGCAATAAACATAATTAACTGATAAAATTTAGATCTAGGAGCCCCTAATGAGTTATAGTTCATACCAATTGTTCTTGCAAGTTATAATAGGTATTATGAAGCTATCACATTCGTCAATTGTAATCAAACAAGCACGAACACATAGATCAGACTAAAATATGTTGATCAATCCACCTAAGGAGGTACCTGAGGTGGTGATTAGATGTGTATAAGGGAAGTGCAATGCCTTCGAAGGCATCATCCAATATCCATGACAAACAAGGTAGAATTGTCATTAATTTACCTTATTCAGTGACCAAAATCTGAATCATCATTCTATAAATTATCATAGATCAAAGGATTTCTAGTAGTGTTTGAACCCGATGGTTAACTCTGAAACATAAGAGCCAAGGTTTATAATGGATCTTACAATATGATGTAATTAAGCTATGGAGGCTTGAGGTGTCGAAAGAAAAAAATGGTGGAGCTGGATGACTAGATTGGCTTAGATGCCTCTAGTGGTTGCTCGCTTCCTTTATATACATAGGAGATGAACCCAACAACCCAAGACTCTATCCTATGTAGAATTTGGATTATCTACCAAACCTAGGTGCTAATCCCTAATTACAAGGATTCTAGTACAAATAAATTTCTTTATATTATATCTGAAGCTTAACTACCCAATAAAGACTCAACTTTCCTTATCAGAGTCAAACCCATGTTTATGGGTCATAATGGATGGTCAATTCTAGTCTTGGTCTATCCTTGATCTAGTCAGATAAGCCCAACTTCAAGGTACCCTAGGTCATATCTACCAATAATGGAATGCTAGAAAGCAAGCTATAGAGTCAAATCCATTACAGAATCTGAGTATAAAGCAATAGAAAATGTAACATCAGAAATTACGTGGGCTCAAACTATTCTAGCTAAATTAGGTGTTAATAGTCCGCAAGTATCTAAATTTGGTGTGATAATCTTGGAGCAAACTATTTATCAGGAAATCTAGTCTTTTATGATAGAACAAAGCATATAGAAGTTGATTATCATTATGTTAGAGAATGAGTAAGTCGTAAGTTACTAGACATTGATTTTATATCTTTTGGTGATCAAGTTGCAAATAAATTTACAAAACCTTTGTCTATTCGACTATTAGAAAAATTCAAAGTTAATATTAACCTTACAGGGTTATGATTGAGAGAGGGTGTTAGCATATAGATAAAGATTGGTATAGAGTTTGTTTAGATTACATGTTTGTGTTTCTATGTTTGTAATCCTTATCTTAAAGAGATTGTAATCAACATGGTTGAGACTTTTTCAATCTATATAAACATGTAGCCACAACATGGACGATGTGTTGGTTTTGTCCAAATTATTCCACATGGAAAAGACATAGATATTTGGTCAACTTGAAGAATAAGACATGTAACTGCAGAGAGTGGCAGGTTTCAAGCAAGCCTTGTACCCATGCTATTGCTTTATTACATCAATGAGGGGTTTCAACTTAATTGATTATGTGTATCCATGCTACTCGGTTGAGAGATTCCAAATGGCCTACCATGCCATAATACCTAGTTAAAATCATGGCTTTATTTTGCATCCACCTGTTTTGAATAAATCAATGGGAAGACCAAAAATTTAGATATAAAGGCTGCACAGAAAATGTAAGAGCAAGAGTAAAGAATGGGAAGCATCAATTTCCTATTTGCAAAGGTTATGTGCATCATTGGCATGCATTCAAGGAAGGCAACATAGTATCATGAGAGGTAAGATCTAGAAATTGAATGTCATTTCAAGCATTATATCAACTATTATCTAAATTGTTATCTCATTGCTCAAGGGACCTCCAAAGAAGATAAAGAAAAAGGACACCACCAACATCATGACAAGCATTGTGCTAGCTACAACAATATCATATGCTCCAACAATGTGTTGTCCACCAAGGTTAGGTTTTGTTTGCATTATGTACTCAAGTAATAAAATTGAGATAAAATTATATATTTATCTATATGTACTAATTGTATGTGTAGCCAACAAACTAATACTACAAACAAAAGAGGAATATAGACCAACATAGTTTCTTATGGCTCAGTGAGGTAATTGAATTTGCATGATTTTTATAGTAATTGCATTTTCATCATTTTTATAAAATATTGACATAATTGTCTTTAGCAAGTCTACCTCAGGTACATGATCAAATCAACTTGAACCATTGGCTATCATACTATCATTAGCACCTAATAACCATTTAGCCCTACTTGCTAAACCAAACAAAAAGACAACAAAGAAGAGGAATGGTACTGTCTCACTTTAATATCAAACCAAGGACAATGACAAAGGCAAATTAAAGTCATTCCTTTTTCACTGGACAATCTAGCAATGGAAACAATAAGAAAGAGGAAGCTTCTGATATAGATCTAGGAATGTGTTTCGACAATTTCTAACAATGAAAACATTATAAGCATGTTGCTTTTGGTACTGAAATGGTGTAATGAACCTTTTGTACTTGTCACAAGCTCTTTTGTAGAATATGCACTAGGAGTACTATTATTTCTGAAGAATTATTTACATAAGACTTTTTAACATGAAGTAGTTGTGATTTGTTGCATATGCTTTTGTACAACATGCACTGGGAGTACTCTTAAATGTAATTCTCCTTTTGATGGCTAATTTATAGTAAAGAATGCATATGGTGAGTATTGTCAAGTATTGTGAGTCTAGCATGCAGGAGGACCTGGAGACTACTCATAAAGTACGTGTACAATACTAGATTTAAGTATGGGAAGTTTACTCTAGGATATAACATGATAAGAGCAAGCGGAGAACATGTGTCCTTTATCATAGGTCATGCTATTTCATTGGGAGATTCAAGTGGTGTTGGACCGGAAACGGCGACCAGAGGGGGGGGTGAATGGGAGCTTTTAAAATTTCTGGCTAAAAACTTAGCCTTCGGTTCTGTTCTGTCTTCTGCGGAACAGGCTTCGAACACAACCTTCGAAGGTCTGGTTCGGAGGTACTTCGACAGCTCCGAACACAGGCTTCGCAGGAGCAAAAGTTCGAAGCCAAGAAGACTTCGCTCCACTAACAACCCTCGAAAATCTACTCTGCTAAGTCAGTGCAGGCTCCGCACACGAGGTGCTTCGAGCAGGCTTCGCACTTCACCCTTCGCAAGAGTGGACAGCCCTCTGAGGACTTCGACCAAGTACTTGGCGACAGCAACGGGTGCTGGGCTTCGTACCCGAAGGTCTACACGCACACGCAAATGGACTACGCTAAGGGCTTCGACACAAGAAGCACTACGGGACAGAACAGGGCTTCGCTAGTAATCAGCGAGGTCTTGCCTCGTGTTACACAGAGCGACAGCACACTGTAAAGCACACTTCGCGATAAAAACACCCTTCGCCAAGACAGGCTCCGGTGAACTAAAAACTAGCGAGGTATGCAATACGAGCTCAAGCAAAAGCACAAAGAAGCAGGGCTTCGCCGCTTGAACAAGGAACACTGAATAAAATGAACTCAGAATGAATACAGCGAGGTCTGTCTACAGGAGCTCAACAGTAAATGCTCAAAGTGTTAAATGTTACCTACCGAGCCCCCATATTTATAGCCCACGGCTTCATCCTAAGGAAGTGACTACTTTACCCCTAGGGTTTACAACAGATTTGTCTCTACAGAACTAAGGGGTACAAAAGGTAGTCCACCTTTATTTTGGAGGCTTCTCTGTCAGCTGCAGAGGGGACAGTGTCAGCCTTTTTCAGAACAGACAGTGTCAGCCTTTACAGTGTTGACTTCTGGAACCTCCCTTCGCACGCGAGGGGTGCGGAAGCTTCGGCGAGAAGCCTGCAGCCTGTTGGCCTTCGCTCTGCCGAAGAAGTCCTTCGATACAGTGACGGTTTTGAGCCGAAGCCGTCAAAGCCCTTGGGCCTTCGCACCACCACCTCCGGAGTGGATCACCACGGCTTCGCAGCTACTCCGAGCTCGAACACCGTCCGTCCGTGTACCGAAGCCATGCATGGCCGAAGCACCACACGTCATCCTCACTCCGAAGCCCACCTTCGGAGTACCACCCTTCGAAGTCCCTCCTTTGTCCAAGGCCTCCGCATGAAGCATTCCATGAGCACTCCGTCGCAGTGCCTCTCCCGGAGCACACTCCTCGACGAGCCTCACCCGGACCATGCCTTCGATGCGCCTCGACTTCTGAGACCTTCGTCGGGTAGCCTTCGAGTGTCTCCCTCCGGAGCACACTTCGAATCCCTTGCCTCCGCAGAGGACTTGGTCCACCAACTCCGAAGTCACTCCATTCGGAGTACCTTCGAAGTGCCTCACCTCCGAGGACTTTGTCTCGGAGTACCTTCAGCCGGAGCCACGCTCCACACTCTCTGCCTTCACCTGGCGCGCCTCGACCCGAGGACCGACCCGGACCACCTTCGCAGCCACCGTGACGGAGCTCCCCGCTCCCCTGGCATCAAGCCACCCGCTTGACCCAAGTTCACCTGGCTCGAACCCTGTCCGTCGCCTCCGAAGTCCCTGCGCACCACAGACAAACAGACAAGTGTATCCAGTACTCCGGAGACCTCTCCGGGTTAACAACCTCTGGTACACACTCCGGTGTACCGCCCAAAGTACCGAAGCCATCGGTACGAACCCAGTCATCGCGTACTGTCGGACCCCTCCGACAAGCACACTCCGCTGCACAGCTGCAGCAAGCAAACACCGAACACACTCCGGTGACACACCTCCGAACACCCTTCGGAGGTACCACCTCCGAAGCCCCTTCGGAGGTACCCTTCGAACAGAGGGTAAATAATCTTGTCAATCACTCATCACATACACCGAAACCACCCTTGGTTTCTCAATCTCCCCCTTGATGAGTGCATTGACAACCAAATTGAAGTTCAAGAAAATGTAAAAATTTTCAGCACACAAGTGACCATAAAAACTCAAAAAGAGCCAAAGCATGTCACTTGATAAAAGAAATTTTTCTCCCCCTTTGTAAAAGAGTAAAAGCCCCTTCGGCAAAACTCCCTTTGGATAAAAAACTCCCCCTGAGTTGAGCAAATGTTTCTCCCCCTTTATGTCAAAAATCTCTCCCCCTTTAGAAATAATGCCTTCTTGCAGCAGAGAACATAGCAAAATCTCTCCCCCTTTGGCAATGCAAGCATCAAGGAGCATTCAAAAGATGCAAAGCTGCGAAATGAATAGAATTGCAAAGACATATAATGCAAAAATATGCCAAAATTAACACAAATGATCATGTGCTCAGCTCAATTTAACAATCTGTGAAACAAGATGATGGCATGTGATTTGTCATTTTGAAGTAAAAGCATCACCACTTAATCACAGTAGTTAGACATGTGAAGGCAAGGACTGCGCAAAGCTAACAAATTCTACCCTAGACAGACAAGTCTTGATCAAAAGGAGCTTGTGAAAGCAAACTTGATGATCAATTAATTTTGTTGTTCTTTTTCTTAATGCCAGGGGTTATTTGTTTGTCCACCTTATACTTTCCAATCAAGCCAAGCCTAGGCATGAAAGCCATCTGAAGCTTAAGGCGGTGATTTTGGCATACACTACACTATCCCAGTTCTGACCAAAGTGCAATGGTAAGCAGTCTAGAATAGAGTAGTGCGACAAACAAACCCTCCTGGATCTTTTCATTGAAACCAGGCAAATCATGGATTTTTGATTTTGATTTTGATGAATTTAATATTTTGATGAATATCCATGAATAAAGAATACAATTTTTCAAGTTGCAAAATTTAGCATCCAAGGAACAGTGTCTTGCTGTCAAGTAGATAAAGGATGGCTAAAAGCAGTCCAGCCTAAACAAGCTAGATACAAGATTATGTGGTGAGCAAGTTTTGATTTTTAGAAAATAAAACATCATGCATAATCAATGTTCCAGACATATTTCATAGAGCTGAGCTGTCATGATTTCTTTGAATTAAAAGCAGGCATATAATAGCAAAATATGTAAGTGCAATTCCACACATAATGAGCATATGCAATACAATTAAGATCAGCTCCCCCTCACAAAATGCCGTAAGGGTGACAAATGCCAAGTTCCCCACGCAAGTAAGCAAATCGAGAAGCATCGAGGGGTTTTGTAAAAATGTCGGCAAGCTGGTGTTGGGTATCAACATATTGAAGTTCAATATCACCCTTCTCATTGTGATCTCTGAGAAAATGATACCGTACATCAATGTGTTTGGTTCTGGAGTGCTGAACCGGGTTGTTTGCAATACAAATAGCACTAGTGTTATCACAGAAAAGTGGAACACTCTTATAATCTAACCCGAAATCCCGCAAAGTGGAAACCATCCACAAAATCTGAGAGCAACAGCTAGCTGCAGCAACATATTCGGCCTCAGCCGTCGATTGTGCAACACTAGACTGTTTGCGGGAAGACCAGCAAACCAGAGAAGTACCCAGAAAATGACAAGTACCAGAGGTACTTTTCCTATCAATTCTACACCCAGCAAAATCCGCATCTGAATAACCTCTAAGACATAAAGATGAAGACGATGAATACCATATGCCAAATTCAAGGGTGTGCTTGAGATACCTTAGAATGCGCTTAACCGCTTGGCGGTGCGAAGCTCTTGGTGAAGCCTGAAAACGAGCGCACAGACACACTGCGAAGTGTATGTCCGGCCTCGTGGCAGTCAAGTAGAGGAGGGAGCCGATCATGCTCCGGAACTCCTTCTGATCTACGGCTTCTCCATCTTCGTCAGGGTCCAATGCTACAGATGTAGCCATTGGAGTGGCGAGGGGCTTCGCATCGGACATGTCGAACTTCTTGAGCAGGTCCTTGGTGTACTTTGTCTGGTGGACAAAAGTACCTTGTTTGCTTTGCTTGATTTGCAAACCAAGGAAAAAGGTGAGTTCACCCATCATCGACATTTCAAACTCCCTGCTCATGGTATCTGCAAACTCGGCAACCAAAGCATGAGAAGAGCCACCAAAGATGATATCATCCACATAAATCTGAACTAGGAGGAAATCTTTGCCATGCTTGAGAGTAAACAAAGTTTTATCAACAGAGCCCATCAAATACCCTCGCTCAAGCAGAAAAGACTTAAGTCTATCATACCACGCCCGAGGGGCCTGCTTGAGTCCATAAAGAGCCTTATGAAGTTTAAGGACTTTATGTGGGTACTTGGGGTTTTCAAAACCAGGGGGTTGTTTTACATAAACATCTTCACCTATGAAGCCATTAAGAAAAGCACTTTTGACATCCATTTGATAGAGTTTGAATCCCCGGGATGTCGCAAAGGCAAGCAAAATCCTAATGGCCTCAAGGCGAGCAACAGGTGCAAAAGTTTCAGTAAAATCAATCCCTTCTAGTTGAGAAAAGCCCTGAGCTACAAGTCTAGCCTTATTTCTAACAATTGTTCCATCCTCCCCTTGTTTATTTTTAAAAATCCATTTTGTTCCAATGAAATGAACATTAGGTGGAGGATCAACTAAAGTCCAGACTTGATTTCTTTCAAAATTCTCAAGCTCTTCATGCATGGCATTGATCCAACTAGAATCAGAAAGTGCATGACTAACATCTAAGGGCTCGAAAGAAGCAACAAAAGCAGCATTAGTGAAATGGGCATGAGAACGAGTTACCCTTTGATCAAGCTCACCAATGATCTGCTCGGGAGGGTGCATCCTTTGGACATGATGTGGAGCCTCGCGGCGGGATGCAGTCTCCCCCTCAACTTGTGCGTTGGAGTGGTCCAAGATGACCGATGTTGAGGTAGTCGCTTCGGGACCTCGTGCCGAAGTAGTAGAAGCGGGGTCCGCTTCAGGGGTTGATGTCGAGGGTAGTAGGGGATCATCCTCGAATTCTCCGGGATCTTCGTCTTCGAATAAGGTCTGTTCCATATCGTGTTCATTTGCCTGTTCAAGAGCAGAACTAACAGAGGGGGTTGATTCATCAAAAGTCACATCACATGACTCGATGACAGTGTTAGTCTCTAAATTATAAACACGATAAGAATGACCATGAGTAGTATAACCCAAAAAGATCCCGTCAGAAGATCGCGACTCAAATTTATCCAAGTTACCACGTTTTAGGATAAAGCAGCGACAGCCAAAAACTCGAAGATGAGTAACCTTGGGCTGTCTCCCAAAACGCAGCTCATAAGATGTCAAGTTTAAAATTGAGCGCAAGAAAATACGGTTTGAGATGTAGCAAGCAGTGTTCATGGCCTCAGCCCAGAATTTTCTAGGAGTCCTATGCTCATCAAGCATCGTCCTAGCCATCTCAACCAAAGTGCGGTTTTTCCTCTCAACGACACCGTTCTGTTGAGGAACCCGCGGAGCAGAGAATTGATGTTCTATGCCATGCTCCATGCAAAAGTCAACAAAGAGACTATTTTGAACTCGGTGCCATTATCGCTTCGAATGAATTTTAATGCACCCGGGAGTTCAGTGAAAAGTCTCAAAGCCAAGCTCCGAAAGTGTGAAAACACTTCATCCTTGCTGGCAAGAAAGAAGACCCAAGAGTAGCGAGAGAAATCGTCGACAATAACAAGTACATACCACTTGCCGCCTAAAGAACTAACCCGAGAAGGACCTACAGTGTCCATATGGAGAAGTTCTCCGGGCTGTTCAGTCATCACTGTGGTGACTGGCGAATGCGAAGCGGCAATCATTTTTCCATGTCGACATGGAGCGCAAACTAAATTCTTCTCAAACTTGAGCTTGGGCAATCCTCGGATCAAACCTAGGGCGCTCAGACGAGCGAGCAACTCAAAGCTCATATGCCCTAGTCTCCTATGCCACTTCCAAAGCTCAGAAGTCGAATGTGCAACAAGACAATGAGAAGAACCAGACGACTCTGAAAAATCAGCTCCAAAAACTCTCCCAACCCTAAAGATCTTACACACCACAACGCCATCAGAATTGAGCACTTGCGAAGTATCGCGATGAAATCGCACTTCGAAGCCCTCATCAAGCAACTGAGATACAGACAACAAATTGTATCCCAGGTTCTCAACCAAAGCAACATCTTTGAGAGTGAAGTTTGTGTTAATTCTTACCACACCTTTACCTTTCACTCTACTCCTTCGATTGTTTCCGAAGGTGATATGTTCCCTTTGCTTGGTTGTGGTGAGGCTGGAGAACCAAGCTGCATCTCCGGTCATGTGACGCGAACAACCGGAGTCCATGATCCACGTGCCCTCCAAGCCTCGACCTGTCGCCTACACATGATAAGGACGCCTCGATCGCTCAGTGCTGGGGTGAGTAAAATAATGGCGAGGCATCCAGCACTGAGTGACACGAGTAGTAGGCACAGTAAAAGTAGACGGTCTACGCACATAAAAATCAGAATGATGGAAAGTGCGAGGTCTACCTACATGCAAAGAACTCAAAGCATGTCGAGGTCTCCTACTCTGACGAGGTACAAAGCTACTCGCCCGAGGTCTACCACCATATGGAACATGGTGAACACCTCGAGGAGCAAAACCTCTCCGAGAAGCACGAGGAGCCTCGAAAACAGGACGAGAGTGATACTCAGACTCATGCCTACCTAAAGATGGGTAATGCATGTCCTGATAGCTCATCGCCTGTGCACGTCGCTCATCCTTGATGCGACGGAAACAGAAACCAATCAAATGACCCGCCCTCTGACAATAAGAACAGTGAAACACTCTCCTGGGGGCACTCTCATGGGTCATAGGAGCAACTCTCACAGGCTCCTTGGGTTTCTTCTGAGTGGCTTTCTTGGGAGGATTTTTCTTGGTAGGAGGAGTGGTTTTCTTTGGTGGATGGGTAGGCTTTTTGGCTGATGGGGTGTCCAACAGAGCTCTTTCTTTCTCTAGGGTGGTGGGAGAGGTGAAAACAGTTTTGGCCTTACTGTCTGAAGCTATCCTCTCAAAACCCAATCCTAGAGCTACCCCGGCTCTGTCAGCACACAACTTGGTCTTGGCCAAGAGCAAATCCATCCTACCCTTCCCCTCAGTGCATTTGTTCACCACAGAAAGAAGGTATTCATTTTCGGACATGAGGTTTTCAGCTCGCTCTCTGACAGTGCCTAGCTGGTCCTTAAGGGTAATGCAAGTGTCACAAACAGGTTGCACATCCTTAGAACTACCGGCCCTCTCCAATCTAGCCTCTAAATCATGAACATGCTTATCACGTAAATTAATGCTATCGCGCAATAAAGAGCAGTTCATGCAATCAATAATATCACGAGGTCTAGAATCCACCTCCAAGAGCTGCTTCTGTGCAGTCTCAAGCTCAGAAAGAGTTTGAGCATGTACAGAACGCAACTGAGCAAGCTCACTCATGACAACAGAACATGATTCACATTCAGCATCATCAAACTTAGACTTAAGCATGGCATATTCAGTAGAAACATTTTCTAGCCTAAGTCTAAGGTCTTTTCTTTCTCTAGCGGCTTGCACAAGTAATCTATCCTGACCTAGCACTACTTCATTCAGCTCATCTAATTTAATTAGTAGCTGGTCAGATGATAGGTTTACCTCAGATGAGTCAAGCTCATCGCCGCTGTGATCGCTGTCGGCCATGAAGCAAAGGCCGGTGAAGTCACGTCCCTTCTTGTCCTTCTTGTCCTCCTTTCTTGGGGACTCCTCCTCCTCAGAGCTCGACTCCTCAGTTGAGGAAGTGTCGATGTCGCTGAGAGCAGCAACAAAAGCTCTGGAAGCGGCCTTGGCTACTTTCTTAGCCATCTTGCCGCGCTTGCCCTTCACAAAGGGCTTCCTCTCCTTTTTGTGGAATTTGGGGCGGTCACTCTCATCTCTCTTCTTGACCTTGGGGCAATTGGCCTTAATGTGAGAAGTGTCGCCACATTCATAGCAGCCACTAAAACCATTTCTCCTCTGATCCCGTCTCTCATGATGAAAGCGGGTGAACCTCCGGGCAATGAGAGCAAGCTCATCATCAGCTAGAGTATCCACCTGCTCCTTTGTGATGGAGACCAGGGAGGACAAAGCAAAACCATCTGCAAGAACACAAGTGCCTGATGTGCTTGGTTCTGCAGTGGTGCCACGGCTAGTGCTAGAAACCAATGCCAATGGCTGTGGCAAAGAGCTTCTGTGCACTGCAAGAGATGCCTTGGCAATCTCTGTGGACTTCAGCTTGCTAAAGAGTTCATCACAGGTTAGAGTGTCATAGCCTGTGGACTCCTCAATGCTGGATATCTTCACTTCCCATATGCTACGGTCAAGAGCATAGAGAAGCTTGATAGCCCTGTCGTGATCACTGTAAGCAAGCGTCCCGTTGGATCGCAAGTTACTCACTATCGCGTCAAAGCGAGAAAACATGGCATCTACAGATTCACCAGGTGCCTGCACAAACAGCTGATACTGTTGATTGTAGGTGCTTTGGCGCCTGGCCTTGATCTGAGCAGAGCCCTCATGAAAGACAGTGAGTGTTGTCCAAATCTCCCTAGCAGTCCTAAGGTGCTGCACCCTATCAAACTCACTCCGACTCAAACCAATGAACAGAATGTTCCTTGCCTTCGAGTTGGCAATATACTGATCTTTTTCAGTTTGAGTGGTGCGGGTATCAGGGATGGAGTATTGTGAGTCCACAATCTCCCAAATTGCATTTCCTTGGCTTAACAAGTAAGCCTCCATGCGCACCTTCCAGTATGCAAAATCTGTCCCATCGAACAGAGGAATTTTACTGCCTCTATCCATGTCGCCAATAGATCACAAAACCGGTTAAGGTCA
The DNA here is from genome assembly GCA_019279435.1 of Zizania palustris. Lineage (NCBI taxonomy): Eukaryota > Viridiplantae > Streptophyta > Magnoliopsida > Poales > Poaceae > Zizania > Zizania palustris. The sequence goes on along the minus strand of JAAALK010000080.1, from coordinate 41,240,323 downwards.
ACTGGTGATCTTAACCAAGCTCTGATACCAATTGTTGGACCGGAAACGGCGACCAGAGGGGGGGGTGAATGGGAGCTTTTAAAATTTCTGGCTAAAAACTTAGCCTTCGGTTCTGTTCTGTCTTCTGCGGAACAGGCTTCGAACACAACCTTCGAAGGTCTGGTTCGGAGGTACTTCGACAGCTCCGAACACAGGCTTCGCAGGAGCAAAAGTTCGAAGCCAAGAAGACTTCGCTCCACTAACAACCCTCGAAAATCTACTCTGCTAAGTCAGTGCAGGCTCCGCACACGAGGTGCTTCGAGCAGGCTTCGCACTTCACCCTTCGCAAGAGTGGACAGCCCTCTGAGGACTTCGACCAAGTACTTGGCGACAGCAACGGGTGCTGGGCTTCGTACCCGAAGGTCTACACGCACACGCAAATGGACTACGCTAAGGGCTTCGACACAAGAAGCACTACGGGACAGAACAGGGCTTCGCTAGTAATCAGCGAGGTCTTGCCTCGTGTTACACAGAGCGACAGCACACTGTAAAGCACACTTCGCGATAAAAACACCCTTCGCCAAGACAGGCTCCGGTGAACTAAAAACTAGCGAGGTATGCAATACGAGCTCAAGCAAAAGCACAAAGAAGCAGGGCTTCGCCGCTTGAACAAGGAACACTGAATAAAATGAACTCAGAATGAATACAGCGAGGTCTGTCTACAGGAGCTCAACAGTAAATGCTCAAAGTGTTAAATGTTACCTACCGAGCCCCCATATTTATAGCCCACGGCTTCATCCTAAGGAAGTGACTACTTTACCCCTAGGGTTTACAACAGATTTGTCTCTACAGAACTAAGGGGTACAAAAGGTAGTCCACCTTTATTTTGGAGGCTTCTCTGTCAGCTGCAGAGGGGACAGTGTCAGCCTTTTTCAGAACAGACAGTGTCAGCCTTTACAGTGTTGACTTCTGGAACCTCCCTTCGCACGCGAGGGGTGCGGAAGCTTCGGCGAGAAGCCTGCAGCCTGTTGGCCTTCGCTCTGCCGAAGAAGTCCTTCGATACAGTGACGGTTTTGAGCCGAAGCCGTCAAAGCCCTTGGGCCTTCGCACCACCACCTCCGGAGTGGATCACCACGGCTTCGCAGCTACTCCGAGCTCGAACACCGTCCGTCCGTGTACCGAAGCCATGCATGGCCGAAGCACCACACGTCATCCTCACTCCGAAGCCCACCTTCGGAGTACCACCCTTCGAAGTCCCTCCTTTGTCCAAGGCCTCCGCATGAAGCATTCCATGAGCACTCCGTCGCAGTGCCTCTCCCGGAGCACACTCCTCGACGAGCCTCACCCGGACCATGCCTTCGATGCGCCTCGACTTCTGAGACCTTCGTCGGGTAGCCTTCGAGTGTCTCCCTCCGGAGCACACTTCGAATCCCTTGCCTCCGCAGAGGACTTGGTCCACCAACTCCGAAGTCACTCCATTCGGAGTACCTTCGAAGTGCCTCACCTCCGAGGACTTTGTCTCGGAGTACCTTCAGCCGGAGCCACGCTCCGCACTCTCTGCCTTCACCTGGCGCGCCTCGACCCGAGGACCGACCCGGACCACCTTCGCAGCCACCGTGACGGAGCTCCCCGCTCCCCTGGCATCAAGCCACCCGCTTGACCCAAGTTCACCTGGCTCGAACCCTGTCCGTCGCCTCCGAAATCCCTGCGCACCACAGACAAACAGACAAGTGTATCCAGTACTCCGGAGACCTCTCCGGGTTAACAACCTCTGGTACACACTCCGGTGTACCGCCCAAAGTACCGAAGCCATCGGTACGAACCCAGTCATCGCGTACTGTCGGACCCCTCCGACAAGCACACTCCGCTGCACAGCTGCAGCAAGCAAACACCGAACACACTCCGGTGACACACCTCCGAACACCCTTCGGAGGTACCACCTCCGAAGCCCCTTCGGAGGTACCCTTCGAACAGAGGGTAAATAATCTTGTCAATCACTCATCACATACACCGAAACCACCCTTGGTTTCTCAAGTGGGAATGTTGCACCCAAGATGGATGTCTATGCTATGATGGAGAAAAATAGAATTCAAAAAGCAGAAGAATACGAGAAGGTGTTGACGCTAAAATCTATCGATAAAGCACCAACGGACACTAACGTTAGTTCGGCAATCCAAAAGCGCGCAGATGCCTAGGGGTGGCCCACTAAACATCACACGACACTGACACCGCGTTCCGATGACCCTTGATCGTGACAAGGGATATGAATGGAGTCGCTAGGCAATCAAACCATACTACAATAATATTATTCAACTAACCGAAGTGTAGGAGAAGTGATCAAACCGGCCAAAGCAAGGCTGGTTGGACCGAGGTACAGGAGTCGATCAAACCGGACAAGGTGGTTCGGTTAGACCAAGCATAGTCTGGCGGTCATACTGCTAGGGGAAGTTGTCTCGATTGGGTCGCTATGAGCTATCGGTCAAACTGATCATGTGGCATTGGTCGAACCAACGCGTGCCAGCACGGTGTGGTCAGACCGATATGATGTCGGCGGTCAGACTGAAGAGGTGGGGTGCCCGCCTATAGCCGCCGGCATGCCTGATGACGATGACGGCACGAGCGGGTCGGACCGTTCCCGCACCGTCGGTCAAACCGACAGATGGGGATCCGGTTGCTCGAGTCTCCAGGGACTGTCTCCTTGTTGCTAGATTGATGCATTACTTCTTGATGATGAATATGATCATCCTTGCTTCCGCAAAACACCAAAAATTTATAGCAATTTGGCATAGAGACCGAATTACCAAGGGTAACCAATAAACCTATAAAATCGATAGAAATTTGTTACATGGATTGAACGGACGATTAACGAGCGAATCGACAAGGATTACCATGATTACGGCGTGATGGATGGATGATGCAGACCAACAAAGATGGACGTTATGGCTAATCCTAGTGGAAGGAAAATAGTAGATTGAAAAGAACGATTCAAGAGAATAGTAGATTAGATCTATTAGGGTTTTTGAGAGACTCCCCTTGAATCAGCTTTGCCCCTATATATATAGGGGGTGGTATTGACATTCTTGGGCTCTAATCTAATTAGAAAACAAGTCCAAGCCGTTACAAATTGATTAGGGATAAAAACATCCTGAAACAAACTAAATCCCTTTAGACCCGGATTGAGCTGATCTGACTGGGCCTATATGGCCGGTCTGGCCAGGCCTACATGGCCAGTTGGAATGGCTTGTGACAGGATGCATATTTTTGGTCCAAATTACCAATTTTGACAATTTTGACCATTAATTCCATTTTTGCTATCAACACATGCCCCGTCCCTTTTGGCAAACTTAGTGAGCCAAAAGCACAACGTGCTAAGGGCGATATACTCCATATCAGCCTTACTACACTTCAACCATCTTGCCACACACTTTTGATGTAATTTTTCAAATATATACCATTCAAAGCTCTACGAAATCGCTCTCCTTGCAAAGACTCTAACAAATACGCATTACCTAGAGCGATTTCAACAACTTTAATGGTACCTTCCCAACTAGGCGACCATTTACCAAACTTTGGGATTTTTGTGTCTAAAGGCAAAATCGTCGTCCAAACTAAGTCACCTATCTGAAACAATTTGTTTTACCTTCTTGTTATAAGTTCTAGCCACTCTTCTATTATCTCTTTCTATAACCTCTAGATCCATTAATCTCTTATCAGTCACTCCTTCCAAATTATCCTTCAAGAGAACTTCATAATCACTGATCGATAATCCATCTTGTTTAAGCAATCTTAAAGAGCCATGATTCACCTCTACGGGTAAAACGACTTCTTGTCCATATACCAACTCATATGGACTCACCTTGCTAGCACCGTCTTTCGCTACTCTACATGCCCACAATGCCTCAAAAAGCACTTCATGCCACCTTCTAGGAAAATCTTCAACCTTTTTCTTAATAAGTGTAAGCACAATTATATTACTAAACTCGGCCTGACCATTGGCTTGAGCTTAGTATGGTGAAGAGTTTACCAACTTTATACCATAAGATTCGGCAAAATCACACACTTATTTAGAAACAAATGAAGCACCTTGATCTATAGTAAGAGTTTGGGGAATATCGAATCTATGTATAATATGCTTCAAGATAAAATCGATTACCTCATTATGCATCATATTCTTGAGAGGCACGGCCTCAGTCCACTTGGAGAAGAAGTCTGTATCCATCAACACGAACCGATGCCCTTTTGAAGAGAAAGGATGAATTTGGCCGATGAGGTCCAAGCCCCAACCTCGGAATGGCCATGGTTTGATAATAGGATTAAGCAAAGATGCAGGAGCAGGCTGAATATTACCAAACCTTTGACATGACTCACATCTTCTGTAATACCTAAAATAGTCTTCAATCATAGTAGGACAATAAAACCCCACTCTTTTGAGCATCCAACTCATTTTCTAGGCTGACTGATGAGTACCACACAGTCCTTTATGTACTTCACCCATAGCAAGTTTAGATTGATCGACATTCAAACATTTCAAAAGTCAATTGTTCGGCTATACAATTCATCATCAAGCAACACAAATTTAAACGCTTGCCATTGAGCCTTCTGATCAACCCGCTTGCTAGGGTCTCTCAAATATTGAATAATTGGAGTCCTCTAATCATCCACGTGATTTTCTGTAGTATTCGCCAAATCCTCACTTGAATTGGTGCTCAAATAAATTTTTTTGACACCGCCCGTACCGCAAACCTCCCTAACGCAGGGCGGTCAAACCGACCATTGCTGGACGGTTGACACAGGGCGGTCATACTGGCCTAGCATGGCCAGTCAGACCGAACAGTGAGAAACCATGTTGAAGAATATGGTTTTGATATTCCAGATGTGATGAGTGATTGTCAACGGAAGTCAAAGGAAGGGAGAAATGAAGACCTACCGAGTCTGAGGCGCATGTGACTCAGGTACACGGGTAGTGAGCGACAGCCGGGCAGAGGAGCCGCGGAGTCGGGCTGACCCAATCCGGGTACATGGCTAGGAGCGGCAGATGATCCACTGGTCTGTTGACTGGGTTTGACTCAGGTACACGGGCGGCGAGCGATTGCCGGGCTGAGGAAGCTGCAGGGTCGGGTCGGCCCAATCCGGGTACCTGGTGTGAAGACGGTGGACGCTTTGTCAGTTTCGGCGCAAAACTGACAATCTATGATTAATTCGTTTTTAGGATATTAATATTTAGTTCTTTTATGTATTAGGATTCGCCTATAAATAGGCCCCTATCCCCTTGGGGATAGATGACTGGTTTTCTAATAGATCAATCTACAGTCCACAAATCATTTTCCACCGCCGGCGTACTCTGTTTACTATTCATCGAACGCCGCCGCCGTTCCTCATGAACACGGTTCCCAGCAGCGCGTGTGAAGCTTCCTTCGGCCAGGAGCAGCGGAAAGTTTTCATCCCCTTTTTTTCCTTGTGTGCACTTTTCCCAAGGCGAACGGAGGGACATTTTGGCCAGGGAAATCGTTCGGCATGATCGCGTGTGGAAGACAGGAACTGAGTACTGCATCCTTTTGCGGCACGGGAAATCACGCACGGATGGAGGGACACATGAACAGCCTGGCTGGTTTGCTCTAAAAAACAATGTGCAGCGTGTTGTCTTGGAATGTCTCGGCGGCGGGGCCCACATCAGAGCAAAAGTGGCAGCAATTTCAGATTGCAGGAGGCAGTGCGGTTCTCAGTGCATGCACTGTTTAGTTTATTTCTTTGGCACGTAGTACGAGGTCGGCAGCAGCTCGCGGGGGTTGATTGACTTGCACGTCGCTCGTGTGTGCTAGCGCGCCGGCAGTTCATGCGTAGTGCTTGTAGTAGACAGAAGAGATTGAAGTTGCTCGGTGGGTCCGGTGACGGAGAAGTTTTGCAGATCGTATGCAAGTTTGTTTTTTATCTCCTAATCTTTGGCTAGATTAAATCTGTTAGTTATCTTTTTAATTAGCCTGAAAATAATAAATTTTGTAATTAATTTTTAATCTGTTAATTTTTTATTAGTCATCTCGTATTATTTATTTAAGTGTTTTTATCAGCTCATATAAAAAGAAAAATTTATTAGCAGCAGAAATATTTTTATTCTAATTTTTACCTGAAATATTTTAGGTTTAACTCAGAATTAATTTTTGAATGATCCATGCTTTATTCACTTGATTAGTATTTTATTTATAGACTGAAATATAAATATCTCGTGATTTATTTCGGTGTTTTTATTTACAGCAGTATTTTATCTAGTTTATCCTTAATATCATTTCAATTAAGACATCGGTCATTTTTATGCTAGACAACTTTAGTTTCAATAATTTGCTTTGCTAATATTATTTGTCTGGTAAAGTTTGTTTGGGTGTTGGGTTTAAATCATAGTTTAGCAAGAAATTTTTAGGCGCCCATTCACCCCCTCTGGTCGCTACTTTCGGTCCTACAAGTGGTATCAGAGCAAGGTTAGGGTTTTCTAATATCTTAACCGATTCTAAACCTAGGTAGTGACCATGACGTCTTCCGGTAAAATTCCGTCCCTAGAAGCTTTTGGCTACACTTATTGGAAGACTCGCATGCGAGCATATCTTATGAGCCAGAGCTCGGACATATGAGAGATTTGTGTTCATCCTAACTTCACCATAAGGACTATTGCTGCAGATACTGCTGCTCGGACTAGCCACAGTAGGTCGGACAGACTAGGGTGGTACAGGCGGTCACACCGACCCCGAGGTTGCGGTTAGACTGGTAGGTCTCTCCTCAGCTGCCTTCTATGGCTCGCCTCCTTTCTTCTCTGGTGGGGTCCCCTTGGGGATTGGGACATCCTGGGAACCCACTCTGACGATGATGGCCTCAGAACCCCGGTCAGGTCGTCCTTGCGGTGTGACAAATAGCCAACTGAAGATGTTGCCTCCTATTGTGCTCATCTGCCCCTACATGTTATGGATCTCTTGTGACACAAATAGAATGGGTAACCAGCAGGCAAAAGTAATATGGGGCCCACTACGCCATCGGGAACTGGTATAGCGGTGGAGGCATTGGTAGCTTTAGTGGTCTTGCCCACCGTTGGCCGAACTCATTCCTTCATGGAGGCTTCGGCCTCACTAGAGGTCCCGGACGAGTGTTCGCCTTCTTGGCCCTCTTCATGTGCTTCTAGAGTAGCATCTCATATGTAACCTTCGGCTTCTTGTGTGATTTAGCCGAAGACACTGCGTTGGTGTTCACTGTCGAAACCCCTACCTCGGGATTCTTCAGCACAAGCATATGCAGGCGAGGTTCTCCAATTACGACCTCCTTCCCCTTAGCCGACTCGTCCTGCTCAGGCCTAATCAGCACCTTCTTCCCATTGAGATCGATGGTGTTCATGGGGAAGGGGTCTTGGTCGAGCTTCATTTTGGGATTAGTATCCAGTTTCAATCGTCCTTCCTCTATGGCCGATTGAACCTGTTTATGAAAAACATTCCAATCACTAGTAGAATGAGAATGTGAATCATGCCACTTACAGTAAGCGTGTTTCATCAAATCATCGGCAGTGGGAATGATGTGACCCTTCGGCAACCCAAGGAGTTTGTTCTTCAACAACAAATCAAATATCTTGTTGCACTTGGTCACGTCAAACGTGTATTTGACTTCACTGGGCCAACTCATAGTGGGAGACGGCTGTAACTCAGAGCAAGTAACAAGCTTGGACTTACTAGAACAAGTCCACTCCACGGTGTATATATCGACCAAGTTATCCTCGCTCTCCAATAATTCCTCATTGGAGTGCTCCATGACATGTACCTTGGCCTTGGGATTGCTAAAGGTCTTGGTGAATTTTTTGTTCTTGGCTCGACCTTCCTAGACCAGAGCCTGCTGTAAAACTTGACTAACTTCTAAAAAGGTCTGGCCCTCTAGCTTCTCCTTAAGCTCGGAATGCAAACCATTGAACGCTAAGTCAGCCAAATCCCTCTTGGAAATGTTCAAGCTGAAACATCGGTTTCTGGTGTCTCTAAACCACCTAATGTAGTCAGAGACACCTTCATTATACTTTTGTTTAACCGATGTCAAGTGCGAGAGTCTAAGTTCAGTCTCCTCAGTATAAATTCAATTGTGGAACTTCTACTCTAATTGGGCCCAAGTCTAGATGGAATTCGGAGGTAGCACCAAAAACTAAGTGAAAGTAGTGTCAAATAGTGACAAAAAATAGTCTAAGATTAAAGGCATCCGACCCACGAGCTTCACCACACTGCGCTAGAAACTGTCCTATTTGCTCCCATGTGGTTTTGTTACCCTCACCGTCGAACTTGGTGAACTCAGGAACCCTGAAACCGCAAGGATATGGGATTGTGTCGTAATTGTCCAAGTACGGCTTATGGTAAACCCTAGTCCGATCCCGGGGTGTGAAGCCCATGCACTCTGTAAAAAGCACACAGATACACTCATCTATGTCATCTATGCCACTTTCCTGTGCGTGTATCTCATGCGGGGGCACGACACATTGTGGTATCCCATCGTGTCAGCCATATGGCTCCTCCTAGTGGTTCTCCTCTTGTGCTAGCTCATAATACAGAATATTCTTGGGCCTATGCGGGTATGCGGGAGAAGGAGGCGTGGGTAGCATGGGCAGAGGTAGCATAGGTGCTGGCGGGGGCGGTGCATAAAATATCGTAGGGCCGGTCTGACCAGTCTGGTAACAGGTCTGAGCGAACGTTGTCAACAACATTGGTGGGCTAGCATGCGAGCTCTGTGCTGTGGGCTAACACATGCCAGTCTGATCGGCCTGATGGTCATTCTGACCGACGAGGAAGGGTGAGGTATTGGCCCTATATGGCGAGGCCATAGACGCGACACTCTTTCCAGTACTCCCATCGGTTCTACTGTGGATGTGGTTAACAAGGGGTACACAAGCAATTGGAGTCAGAGAAGCGGCCTCAAAAATCTGAATCTCTTAAACATCGCCTCAATCCTAGAGTCGACCTTGGGCCGTAGACGGTTTGCAAAAGTAGCACTAACTGTCTGGTCTACTATTGTGGCAATCTTTTGCTCGATGTCTGAGGGGGATGGTGGCGTTACCATATCCATGGAGATGCTAGGGAGATCGGCGGTACGCTTGATGAAGACCGCGTGAGTCTTCGTGCAGCGTCCAAGCATGAGGGCATGCAACTCCCTTGTCTTGGCCTCGATCTCAGCCCTGTCCTCCTCGGATATGTCGTCGATGGTGGGGAGGATGGCATTATCTCCATTGATCTCCGCACTCCCTGCCATGTTCGCCGATGTAGAGGGTACCGATGATGTAGTTGTAGTAGTCATACCCATCGTCGGCGTAGTTGTGCTTGACGTGTATGTCCCTAGCGGAGTCACAAAAAAGTGTGTTGACGCTAAAATCTGTCAATAAAACACCAACAGACAATGATGTCAGTTCGGCAATACAAAAGCGTGCTAACGCCTAGGGTGGCTTGCTAAACATCTCGTGACACTGACACCACGTTCTGATGACCTTTGACCGTGACAAAGGAAAATAAACGGAGTCGCCAGGTAATCAAATAATATCAAAATAGTATTATTTAACTAACTGAAGTGTGGGGAGATTGATCAAATCATACAAATCAGGATTGGTTGGACCGAGGTATAGGAGTCGGTTGGACCAACCAAGACAGGCCGATCAGACTGGGTACGGGCCGGTTGGACCGACGGGCACAAGCGGTTGCATCGGTGGGCGAAGGGCGGTCGGACCGGCGACACCCGAGCGGTTGCACCGGGCGCTGAGGGTCGCACCGGGCACAGGCAGATGCACCAGCGGGACACAAGCGGTCGGACTAGTAGCTCCTCATCAGTTGGACCGTCTGTTGCTGGCACGACCCGGTCTGATCGGCAGGAACTGGCCGATCAGACTGATAGATAGGGCAACAGATTCCCAAGCTTGCTGGCACATGCAGCGACGATCTAGGTCGGTGCAGGAGGCGTTGGGGGTGAATATGAATGTGTTGGATCCTGCAAAACACCAACAAATCAAATATAATTCAGCCTAGACACTGAATTACTGATAAAAAATCGATGAAACTATAGAAATCCGTTACGTGGATTGAAAGGGCGATTCACAAGTGAATCGACAAGGGTTACCACGATTACGACGCGACATACGGATGGTTTACAGCACAAACCAACAAAGATGGACGTTATGGCTAATCCCAGGGCAAGGAAAGGAAGATTGAAAAGTAAAAGAACGATTCAAGAAATAATAGATTGGATCTATTAGGATTTCAGGGGGAGTCCCTTGAATCGGCCTTGCCCCTATATTTACAGGGGTTGTACTTAACATTCTTGGGCTTCTAATTGATTAATTCATTCGTCCAAGTCATTAGGATTTAATTAGAGTTCAAAACAACCTGAAATAAATCAGATTGGATTGGACTCGGACTAGGCCGGTCTGACCGGACCCATATGGCTGGTCTAACCGACCCTACATGGCCGGTTGGACCGGCCTACTATGGCCAGTTGGATTGGCCTGTGCCAGGATGTGGCGCCCCGATTTATCAAATCAGAACAGTATTGAATTTCCAAAGAAAAACAATAATACAAGAGGTTCATCATGCGACAATCGTACATACGATAGTTTTCATGGTACGCAGACCATATTTATTACATCAGAATAAAAATTAAGTAAATAAATAAAAGCATGAAGAATGCCTTCTTCAGGATCTTTCTTCTTGACTGGGTCGCTACTCCATACCGTCGTCATAGTAGGCATCCTCTGTGGGGTCCAACGGGTATGAGTACAAAAAGTACTCAACAAGCCACCGCAAATGCAAGTAATAATACAGGATAATAAACAAGGAAGGGTAATGGCTAACAGTGCGGAAAAGTACATTTTCAGTATTGCGTTTAGTGTAATCAAGTTTAATCATGCGGAAAAGTAGACATGAACATCAACATCATCACTTAACTCGAGGAGTACGTTTTACCTCCTCGCACAACAGTCCTTACATGTCAACCAACATGCACATACATATTCAAAGTAATCTAACTAGGGGATGTCACGCAACCCGCCCTTGACCGTGGGCTCGGCTTTTCGAAAAGATTTAAGACTCTGATCAGAGATGTACTACTGTACCCACAAGGCACACACTCATCCCAAACGAGATGACCCATACCACGAGAACTCGTGCCAAAACCTCAATATGAAATGCTCCAAGCGATAACCACCCGCTCTAGGTTTCGCCGGCGCACCGGGCCGCATCCCGGCTAACGTCGCACCTCCTTTTGCGCCACGTCGGTAAAGCCACCCACAGGTGCAGCTTGACCCATCTCCAAATGGTGGCCCCGGTTTGGAACATTCCATACCTTAGTTAGGACTTACCCACTAGACTTGTGATTAGTACGGAAGTGTATTGCAACGGATCCCTCAGACCGGTCCTTATAGTGCCCCGGGTGCTACCGACCAATGCCCTAGCTTGCACCCAGAACCCACCATGCATCCACTCACAACCACAACTCCAACACCGATAGAATTCCATAGATAAGAAACAATGGGGATCATATAATAGAACCATGTACTACGACTCATTTTTATCCTATAGCGGTCGTGTCAATACATTGGACACTAGCTAATAACATTTATCATATGGTGACAAGGAGTTTAGGCTAGAGAGCATGGCTTGGGTTGCACATCAAGGTCCTGGGATCCTAAATAAATATATCGTAAGGGTTTCATTTGACTAATGCATGTAGAACCTATGTGTTTTAGCGATAGTTAAATAAAACATGGGATCAACATGTTCAAAAGTGATGTTAGGTGACTTGCCTTGTTCAGCGAAAGGCGAGGGAGGGACTTCCGGGAAGTATTCCGACTCCTCAGTGGCGTCGTAGTCTTTCCAATAATAATAAGGTAAAATAAATACAACATCCAATCCAAACAATGTAAAATCACACAACAAGCATATGGGTTTAAATTGGTTTAATTTTAAAGAAAAATCAAGTTGTTAAGGTTCTGAAATTTATTTCATAAATAATTTTAAAGGAATTAAAATGAAAAGTTGTCCTTTTGAGAAAGGGGTGTTTAAATGTGAATAGTCTCATATTTAGTTTCCTAATAAATTTTAAAATGAAAAGTTCATGTTAATTTAGTGGTTTTCAGTACATGAACAGAAAGGAATAAATATAAATTTTTCTGAAGTTTAAATATTTGAATTTATATTTTAACCCTAAGGGCATTTGAATACCTATTTGAATAAACATGAAATGTCCAAAGTAAACCTACTGTTTTTATTGCATGAACAGGTAGAGAATAAAATTATGAATTTTCTGAAATTGAAATGGCAATTTTTAGGGCTCAAATGTGCCAGATATGAATTTTTGAAGTTTAAAAGCATTTCTGGAATTTATTTCTAAATTTAAATCCCCTCGGGTCCACGGTGAGCCAGGCCCATGGTGAACCCGTGCACTGTGCGCGTGCGCCGGATCGATCTGGACCGTTGGATCCAGATCCAACGCGCGAGGGCGAGGCGGGGCGCTTAAGTTGACGTGGACGGTTGAGATTAAAACATCGAACCGGTACGCGATGAACGGCTTAGATGCGATGCGGGGTTTTAAAACTAACGGACGGCTGAGATTATAACGTACCCCTTCGCCGAGATCTAATGGATCTGATTAAATCGCACGCGGGAATTAATCGTCACCGTCGGATCCAAATCGCACGGTCGCGCGTGAATCCGACACGGCACGGGTACTCAGCCCGTGCCGGTCGTCTTCTCCGGCGACGGCGAGCGGGCCAGAGGCCACGACGAGCGATGGCGGTCAAAGCTAAGGCTTAAAACGGAAAGAGGACATTGCGGGGATCATGGGGGTACCCTTGCAGTGAAGAAAGGTCGACGGAGCGAGGTTGGCGACGAGCGGAGGCGGTGAGGGCGTTCGGGTCCTCAGCGGCGATGGCGATCCGGCGGGTTTCGTCGACGATGGAGTGGTGGCCGGGGTTGGTGAGGTCCGTGTGGTCGTAGCGGTGCGGTCGGCGAGGGCAGAGGGGGACTCCGGCGATGGCGAGTGACGGCTAGAGCGTGGACGGCGGTGGTGTGCTAAAACGTGAAATGCAAGTGCTCTGTTGGTTCTCGCAGCGTGTGAGCATGGGGGTCGAATGCGGGGTACCAGGGGGTTTAAATAGAGTCACCGGCGGGGGCAGAGGGGGCGCAATTGGCGGTGGCCAAGAATAAACGCGTTTAAACGTCGGCGAGCTCGGGTTGATTTCGGTTCATCGAACCTGGACGCGAATTGGTCGGGTTTAATTGGGGAAAATGGTCGCCGGGGCGCGGGGGTTTGAATGTCGGGCTCAATTTTGGGGGAGGGGGTCGGGGGCAAGGGATCCGAGGCGAGTAATGGCGTTGGCCGGCGAGGGGGGCGATTTGGGGGCAGATCACGCGGGGACGAAGGACCTGACAAGCGGGGGCCACATGTCAGTGGGCGCGAGCGGGCGAGTGCGGGGGCTGACGGGTGGGGTCGGGCTCGGGCGTGAGAGGGGCGGTTGGCGCCGACAGGTGGGGTCGGGCCGTCAGCCAGAGGCGGGCGAGGTGACGGGCTAGGCCGGCCAGGAGAGAGAGAAAGGGAGGGGAGGCCCATTACTGTTTTAGAAGGTTTTCTGATTTAAAATAATTGCAGAAAATAGATTAAATCTTTTGGGGTATTTCTAGAGTGGATAAAAATTTATAAAAATTCTCAAAAATATATCTTGGCCTTGGGAGTTTATACAAAAAATTTCCAGCTCCTGGTTTGGTCATTATCTCTAGGTTGTAGTTCAAAATGGTATAGAGGGTTATTTAAAGGTATTTTCAAAATATAAAATCCAGGAAATTGAATTAATTAATATTTTTATTGTTTTGGAAATTTGGGGTGTTACACAGGAATTCCATATTTTCGGTCCAAATTACCAATTTTGACTTTTTCACAATTTTGACCATTAATGCCATTTTTTGCTACGACCGCTTTCCCCTTGGCCTATTTGACATGCTCGGGCCGAATCAGCACCTTCTTCCCGTTGAGGTCGATGATTTTCATGGTGAAAGGGGTCTTGGTCAAACTTCATCTTAGGACTAGTGTCCAATTTCAATCATCCTTCCTCTATGGTCGACTGATCCTATCAACGAAAAACATTGCAATCGTTAGTGGAATGAGAATGTGAATCATGCCACTTACAGTAAGCATGTTTCTTATAATCGTCGGCAGTGGGAATGACGTGACCCTTCGGCAACCCGAGGATTTTGTTCTTCAACAAAATATCAAATATCTTGTCGCACTTGATCATGTCAAATGCGTATTTGACTTCACTGGGCCGACTCTTAGTGGGAGACGGCCGTAGTTCAGAACAAGTAACTGGCTTGGACTTGTTGGACCAAGTCCACTCCGTGGTGTACATTTCGACTGAGTCATCCTCGCTTTTCGATGATTCCTCATCGGAGTGCTCCATGATGTGTACCTCGTCCTTGGTCTTGCTAAACTTCTTAGTGAATTTTTATTTTTGGCTTGGCCTTCCTAGACCAAAGCTTGCTGCAAAACTTGACTAACCTCTAAGAAGTTTTGTCCCTCTAGATTCTCCTTAAGCTCAGAATGCAAACCATTAAAAGCTAAATCGACCAAATCACTTTCGGAAATGTTTAAGCTGAAACATCAGTTTCTAGTGTCTCTAAACCGCTTGATGTAGTCGGAGACGCTCTCATTATACTTCTGCTTAACCGATGTCAGGTGCGAGAGTCTAAGTTCAGTTTCCCCAGTATAAATGTAATCGTGGAACTTCTATTCTAACTGGGCCCAAGTCTGAATGGAATTCGGTGGTAGCGCCGAAAAACAAGTTAAATTAGTGCCAGATAGTTACAAAGAGAATAGTCTAAGTTTGACGGCATCCGACCCACTAGCTTCACCACACTGCACTAGAAACTGACCTATGTGATCCCAAGTGGTTTTATTACCCTCGTCGTCGAATTTTGTGAACTCAGGAACCCTAAAACCATGAGGATATGGGATTGTGTCGTAATGGTCCGGGTACGACTTGTGGTAAACCCTAGTTTGATCCCAGGGTGTGAAACCCATGCATTCTCTAAAAAGCATGAGTATACGCTCATCTATGTCATCTCTACCTCTCTCTTGTGTGCGTCTCTCGTCCGGGGGCACGACACATGGTGGTATACCAACGTGTAGGCCATATGGCTCCCCTCGATTACCCACCTCTTGTGGTGGCTCATGATATGCAACATTATCTAGCCTATGCAGGTGTGCGGGAGCAGGAGGTACACTAGCAATCGGAGTTGGAGAAGCGGCCTCAGAAAAGCCAAATCTCTTAAACATCGCCTCCATCTCTGGCTCTAGAAGATTTGCAAATGTGGCACTAACTACTTGATCTATGGTTGCTGCTATCTTTTGTTCAATGTCTAGAGATGATAGAGGGGGAGGCGGCATTACCTTATCCATGGAGATGTTGGGGAGATCGGGGGTATGTTTGACGATGCCCGCACGAGTCTTCATATAGCGTCCAAGCATGAGGGCATGTTGTTGACACAGAAACATGCCCCCGCATTTGGGTCAGTTCGACGATCCAAAAGTGTGCGGATACTTAGGGATAAGCCTAAGCGTGACGCAACACTGACGTCGCGTTCTGACTACCCTTAGTCATGATAAGGGGGTGGAGTCACCAGGCAATCAAATCACACAAAATAATCCAATTAGCCGAAAGAAATATATCAAACAGAATAAAATCAGCAAACCGGTCGGAGCCTGTCTGCTTCAAAGTCTAGTGCGAAGGGGTCGCCGAAGTATACCTTTGGCGTTCGATGCGAAGTGTCTCGTCGAAGGGTGCCTTCGGCATTCGGACTGATCAAGCTGAAGATGGACTTCGAACGGATCTTGACGTGATGATCACCTCTGAACGGCGGGGTTCGGCGTGAGGTCTCTGATACAGCGAAGTACAAAATAATAACCCAAACGCCGCGCGCAAGCGACTTCGTCCAGAGCGAGGTACGAGCGTGGTGAAGCCTGTTGTGATGAAGTGTGCTGGCGAAGCCTGTCGTTGAAGCCTGTAATCTCGCCGAAGGATGCCCTGACGACCTCCAAAACCAATCTCTTAGCTATGGACACCTCCAACGAAGTAGCTCCGAACGTGGGAACCTGCAACAAAGAGAGTTCGAAGTACCAATTCGGCCTGAGGACCGAATTCTGCTAAGTGTTTCACTAGTAGCAAAGGTAGCAATCTGTTACGCAGATTAGCGGATACTTCACAAGCGAAGTAACAAGGCGATAGCAATCTATTACGTAGATTAACGGATACTTCACAAGCGAAGTAACAAGGGTTACCACTATTTCGAAGTGGCCGGCAGAGGGCTTCCAGGCAAACCCACGAAGAGGTACAGCAAAATTAAAGGTAAAGTAAATGTGATCAAAGCTAGGGCTTTGGTTTGATTTGTATTGGGGGGGCCTCTACACCGGCCTCGCCTCTCTATTTATAGGGGCTTAATATATGATCTAATCTGCTATTAATTCAGCCGGATGGAGATAAAAAAACTCAGCCGGAATTGTATACAACTCTAACTCTGCCGAAGTGGGCTTCGGCCAGGCCCGTTGAGGCCTGCTCCTCGGGCCGAAGCTTCGGTGGCGTGGGCCTCCAAAGGCTTCCTAGCCGAAGGCCGTGAGCTGGCCAGAGGCTTTCGGAGCCCATAGCCCAATGGACCTTCGGTCCTATAGGGCCTCGGCCTGACCCCGGACATGTTTATTTTTGGCCCAAATTACCAAAATTGATATTTTGACAATCTCGGCCATTAATACCATAATATTCGGCGAAGTCCCTTACTTCTCCAGAAACAAATGAATCACCTTGATCTGTAGTAAGAGTTTGAGGAATGCCGAATCTATGTATGATGTTCTTCAAGATAAAATCACGTACCTCATTGTGAGTCATGTTCTTGAGAGGTACGACCTCGGTCCACTTAGTGAAGTAATCCAACGCCATCAACATGAACCGATGCCCTTTTGAAGAAGGAGTGAATCTGGCCGATGAAGTATAAACCCTAACCTCGGAACGACCATGGCTTGACAATAGGATTGAGTAATGAGGCAGGAGCTAACTGAATATTGCCAAACTTCTAATATGCTTCACACCCTCTATAGTACTTGAAACAATATTCAGTAATAATCGGCCAATAAACCCTGCTCTTTTGAGCATCCAACTCATTTTTTGGGCCGACTGATGAGTGCCGCAAAGTCCTTCATGGACTTCTCCCGCAGCCACCTAGGATTGTTCATGGTCTAAACACTTCAATAGTACTCCATCGATGGTTCGGCGATACAATGTGTCAGTCTATCAACACGAATTTGAACGCTTGTCGCCGAACCTTCCGATCAACCTTCTGGCTAGGGTCTCTCAAATACTGGATGACTGGGATTCTCCAATTGCCCTTATAGGTTTCAGAGGGTCTCGCTGGCTCACCTTCTGAAAAAATCTCTAAACTACTGACTTTGGGTTGCCCCCCAAGCCATTCCTACTCCTGCTGATGCCTGGCCGGGCTGGCCGTTCAGAGTGTGCTGGGCCAAAGACCTTCAGAGGGTTCGGACTCCGAGGAGCCTCTCCGTGTGAGAGGCTTCGGCCTACAGGATTCGGCGTGCCAGGTCCTTCGGTCGGCAGGGTACTTCGGTCCAGGGTCCTTGGCGCACAGTGACCTTCGGCGGTCAGATGGGTTCGACCCCGAGGGTGCGCCTGCCCACTGTTACTGGCTTCGGCAGTGAGGCCAAGCATCGGCTTCTCTAATACAGAAAATTATCCTCTCCTGACTTGGTAACCAGATGCTTGCTAAGCCAAATCATTTGCGACTGAATTGGCTTCTCTTGACACATGAGAGATTTTGAAATCATGGAAAGTAGCAACTACGTCTAAACATTTATCCAAGTAACTATTCAGCAAGCCGTTAAAGCATTGAGCACTTTTAGCTACTTGTTGCACTACTAACAAAGAATCACCATATGCTGTGAACATGTCTAGCACCTACAAACTCTAGTAATTCAAGACCTAGCGATAAAGCTTCGTATTCGGCTTGGTTATTAGTGGAAGAAAATTCTAGACGGGCCGAAGTTTCAAAGTGCATCCCATTAGGTGATATGAGAACCACTCCAATACCTTGGCCACTCTTGCAAGCCGAACCATCAAAATAAAGCCTCCATGGCACTACCTCAACTAGAGCAATATTGTCACTCCAGCTGACATCTATGTGATGATCAACTATAAAGTTGGCTACGATTTGGCCTTTCATCGCTCTTAGGGGCTCGTAGGCCAAATCGTACTCAATCAACGTGTAAGCCCATTTTCCGATTCTTCCACTTAGAATCAGCTTCTGTAGCATGTGCTTTATAACATCGGTTTGGCAAACTACAACGCATGTAGTGGGCAGAAGATAATGGCGTAATTTGGTGCATGCATAGTAAAGTGATAAACACAATCGTTCCACAAATGCGTACCTGGTTTCGGCGTCCAGCAGGCGGCGGATTAAGAATGTGATGATGTACTCTCTTCCCTCTACTTCCTGGGTTAGCACGGCCCCAATCACACTATCTTCAGCAGAGATGTATAGCCGAAATGGAATCCCGGCTTTGGGCGCTCTCACCACAGGCGGTGATGATAAGCACTCCTTGATCTTCTCAAAAGAACTTTGTTGGCTTGCCCCCCAAGTGAACTCGGCTTCGTTTTTTAGCCGGAGTATGGGGACAAAGGCATCAATCTTGCTGGACAAGTTGGATATAAAGCGATGTAAATAGTTCATTTTGCCTAGCAATTTTTGTACATCCCTTTTGCATGTCGGTGCTGCAATGTTTCTAATCTTCTCAAGTCTCTTAGGATCAATTTCTATGCCTCTCTCATGAATAATGAAACCTAAGAACTTACCCGCCGACACACCAAAAGCACACTTGAGTGGGTTCATTTTCAACCCATATTGTCGCATTCTATCAAAAGCAACATTCAAATCAGCTAAATGGTTTCCCATAGCGTCCGATTTGACTATGACATAATCGATGTAAACTTCTAACATAACTCCTAACAAGTCATGAAAGATCAAGTTCATAGCGTGCTAGTACGTGGCGCCAGCATTCTTCAACCCAAAAATCATGACGACCCACTCGAACAAACCGACAAAACCAGGGCATCGAAAGGCAGTCTTGTAGATGTCCTCTTCGGCCATAAAGATTTTTTTATAGCCAGCATTGCCATCAAGAAAACTCAGTACCTTATGTCCTGAAGCATCGTTGATTAGCATGTCGGCTATCGGCATTGGATACTCGTCCTTTCAAGTGGCTCTGTTCAGATCCCTGAAATCAATACACACCTGTATCTTGCTGCTCCCTTTCTTATCTACAGGCACAATGTTAGCAACCTATTCCGCGTACCTGCACGGCCTAATAAATTCAGCGTTGAGTAGTCGCTCCACTTCTTCTTTAACTCGGTCATAGACGGACGAGTTAAAGCGGCGGGGAGGCTGCTTATAAGGCCTAAATCCGGACTTGATAGGCAGCTGATGCTCCACGAGCTCGCGGCTTAGTCCTAGCATCTCGCTATACTCCCATGCGAAACAATCAACATACGACTGAAGTAACTTTATTACTTCAGCCTTTTCATCAGGCTGTAAATGTTGGTTTACAAAAGTCAGCCTTGGAACGCTACCATTTCCTATGTCAACTTCCTAGAAAGGGTCGGCCAACGCAAAACCTTGTCCTAATTTCTCTACTTTGCTAAAGTCCCCGATGGCTTCGGCAATACCATCTTTACTAGATCGATATTGCTCCACGCGAGACTTTAGCCAATCTAGATTACTCTTGCTAGACATGACTATTAATACAAAAACAGCCGTGCTACTCCAGCCGGCTTTACAGACACTAGTACAAATCGTCCTCCGGCTACGCTAACAAAATCGTAATCCGAAAGATCTCTACCTGACAGACACTCTACTTTGTTATGGACGACGTCAACCGATACATCGGCCAATGCTACTTGGGCTGAGGTATCTGTGGGAATGACTTCTACCTCATCGCCGTCCCACTATATCAGGCACTGGTGTAGAGTATAAGGAATACAACAGTTCGTGTGAATCCAGTCGCGCCCGAGTAGTACGTTGTAGTTACCTTGTACGTCGACGACGAAAAATGCTGTCGGCAATGTCTTGTTGCCCACCGTCAACTCCATGGAGAGTACGCATTTGGCCTTAGAGCTCTCACCGTTGAAGCCATTGAGCATCAAGTTGGTCTTCTTCAGGTCATCCTCATTCATGCCAAGTTTCTTCAACAACGAGTAAGGCATTAAGTTAACAGTGGCGATGCACCGTCGATGAGCATTCGGGAAATTGGCTTTCCATCGATGTGACCTCTGATGTAGAGAGGCTTTAGATGGCGGGCCGAGTCCTTGGGCTTCTCGAAGATGGCATTGCGCGGACCGAGGTTCAATTGAGCGACCTCGGCCTCGTCCTGTGGCAGGGCGAACTCGACCGGTAGCGTGATGATGTTGATGTCCATCACCTGGGGTGTGGGCCCTTCAGAGACGGGTGAGAAAACGTCGTCGAGCATGTCGTCGTTGTCGTCGCTCGGACTAGGAGCCGGGTTGGTTATCTCAACCGGCTGCTCCCTCCATACCTATCTTGTAGCTGGCCGAGGGCGGATTTCTTCGAAGATAGCGCCGCGCTCATCCTTAGCTTCCTTCTCGCGCATCTCCTGTGCTCGTAGTATTTGTAGGCAGTCTCTTCTGTGATTTGGACATGCCTGGAGGGGCCCTAGATGGCTGCGGCTTAGTGTCGGGTGCTACCGTCCGGCTTCTATTAGCTCTGGCCGAAGTGGTACTGCGCCCTTCGCCCTTGTGCACCCTGTGCTCAAAGGGGTCTTCGTTGCGAACCCCGATGGATGGACATGCCTTGTTCGGCCGATCGAACCAGGCTTCGACGCAGAGCCCGGCCGAAGCATGGGACTCACCTTCATCAGACCTCGGTGACTAAGTCTTCGGGATTGGGACTTCCTGAGACCCAACTCTGATGGTGATGGCTTCGGACTCCCTGACTTCGACCTCCGCGTGCCCGCACCCTTCGGCTTCGCTTTGCATGGTCCTATTTGGAGGCATCGCGGACAGTCTGTGGACGATGCCCCCCTCCGCTGTGTCTGTTTGTCCCTGCCATCCATCATACTCCAAAGGAAAACAAGGCATAGTGTTAGATTGCGGAGGGTACCTTGGCCCGGATACGTACGGAGCCCACGGGGTTCCCGCCCAGTTGTATGGTGGAGGCATCGGCGGCTCAAGTGGCCTTGCCCACTGAGAGCCGAACCCGTTACCCGGCAGGGGGTTCAGCGGAGTTGATGGTGTCTCGGACCACACCAGTGAAGGGTCCTACCATGCCGGAGGTACATTCGGCCAGTGTGGGCCGAAGCCTCCTATCGGAGAAGTCCAACACGGTGCGGGGTCCGGCCATTGGGGGCCGAAGCTACTGTACGGGGGGTTCGGCCATTGTGGCTCGAAGCCACCGTGCGGAGTGTCAGGCCATCGTGGCTCAAAGCCACTGTACGGAGGGTTCGACTGCTTCGGTCTGAAGGTACCCTTCGAGAGTCTTGGACCCTTCGGCTGCTTTAGCTTCTTGGTGTGTGGAACTGCTTCCTTGGCCTTTCTCTGATGCTTGTTTAACAGCATATTGTACGTTACCTTCGGCCTCTTGGGAGCTTTAGCTGAAGGGGTATTAACGTTCTATTTCCACACTCCCACCTCGGGGTTCTTTGGTATCAGCGTGTGAGTGCGCGGCTCTCCAACAATTACGTCCTTCCCCTTAGCCGACTCGCCCTGTTCTGGCCGAATCAACACCTTCTCGTCGAGGTCGATACAAGTGTTACCTGGACCTGAGTGAGGTCGGGGGTGATGATGTCACGCTTGATGAAACATGCGCGTGTCTTCACGTAGCCCCCAAGCATCATGTCTTGGAGTGCTTTTAACTTTGCCTCGATCTCCGCTCGATCTTCTGCGGGGATATCTTCAAGTGTAGGTGTCAAAATGTTGCGGTTGTCGATATCTGCGCCTCCTATTGCGTCCATCGGCGGTGTAGACGTACTAGTCGATGTAGATGTACCGGTGGCCGATGTAGACGTACCTGTCATGTTGGCGTAGCTTTCCCCGGCGGTGTCACCAAAAAGTGTGTTGACACGGAAATGTGCCCCCGCACTTGGGTCAGTTCGACGATCCAAAAGTGTGACGATACTTAGAGACAAGCCTAAGCGTGACGCAGCACCGACGTCGCGTTCCGACTACCCTTAGTCGTGATAAGGGGGGTGGAGTTGTCAGGAAATCAGATCACACAAAATAATCCAATTAGCCAAAAGAAATATATCAAACAGAATAAAATCAGCAAATCGGTCAGACCTTGTCTGCTTCGAAGTCTGGTGCGAAGGGGTTGTCGAAGTATACCTTCAGCGTCTGGTGCGAAGTGTCTCGCCGAAGGGTGCCTTCGGTGTTCGGACTGATCCGGCCGAAGATGGACTCCGAACGGATCTGGATGCGATGATCACCTCCGAATGGCAGGGTTCGGCGTGAGGTCTCTAATACAGCGAAGTACAAAATAATAACCCAAACACCGCACGCAAGCGACTTTGTCCAGAGCGAGGTACGAGCGTGGCGAAGCCTGTTGTGACGAAGTGTGCTGGCGAAGCCTGTCGTCGAAGCCTGTAATCTCGCCGAAGGATGCCCTGACAACCTCTGAAACCGATCTCTCAGCTCTGGACACCTCCGACGAAGTAGCTCCGAACGTGGGAACCTGCAACAAAGAGAGTTTGAAGTACCAATTCGGCCTGAGGACCGAATTCTGCTAAGTGTTGCACTAGTAGCGAAGGTAGCAATCTGTTACGTAGATTACCGGATACTTCACAGGCGAAGTAACAAGGCGATAACAATTTATTACATAGATTAACGGATACTTCACAAGCGAAGTAACAAGGGTTACCACTATTCCGAAGTGGCCGGCGGAGGGCTTCCAGGCAAACCCATGAAGAGGTACAAGAAAAATAAAGGTAAAGTAAATGCGATCAAAGCTAGGGCTTTGGTTTGATTTGTGTTGGGGGCCTCTATGCCGGCCTCGCCTCTCTATTTATAGGGGCTTAATCTCTGATCTAATCTGCTATTAATTCGGCCGAATGGAGATAAAAAAACTTAGCCAAAATTGTATACAACTCTATCTCTACCGAAGTAGGCTTCGGCCAGGCCCATCGAGGCCTGCTCCTCGGGCCAAAGCTTCGGTGGCGTGGGCCTCCGAAGGCTTCCTGGCCAAAGGCCGTGGGCTGGCCAGAGGCTTTCGGAGCCCATAGCCCAATGGACCTTCGGTCCTATAGGGCTTCGGCCTGACCCCGGACATGTGTATTTTTGGCCCAAATTACTAAAATTGATATTTTGACAATCTCGGCCATTAATGCCATTTTTTGCTATCAACACATGTAACTTCTTCGTCTTGGCCTCGATCTCAGCCATGTCTTCCTCAAAGATGTCGTCGGTGGTGGGGAGGATGGTATTATTGTCATCGATATCTGCGCTCCCCGCCATGTTCATCGATGTAGAGGGTTCCATTGATGTAGTCGTAGTAGTCATACCTGTCATCGACGTAGTCGTGCTTGGCATGTATTTCCCCAGTGGAGTCGCCAAAAAGTGTGTTGACGCTAAAATCTATCAATAAAGCATCAACGAACACTGACGTCAGTTCGGCAATCCAAAAGTGCGCAGACACCTAGGGGTGGCCCGCTAAACGTCACGCGATGCTGACACCGCGTTCCGACGACCCTTGACCGTGACAAGGGATATGAATGGAGTCGCTAGGCAATCAAACTATACTGTAATAATATGATTCAACTAACCGAAGTGTAAGAGAAGCGATCAAACCAGGCAAAGCAAGGCTGGTTGGACCAAGGTATAGGAGTTGGTCAGAGTAGCCAAGGTGGGCCGGTCAGATCGAGCGTAGTCCGACGGTCACACCGCCGGGGGAAGTAGTCTCGGCTGGGTCGCTACGTGCTATCGGTTAGACCGACTGTGTGGCGTCGGTTAGATCGGCACGTGCCGGCACGGTGCGGTCAGACCAACATGATGCCGATGGTCAGACTGAAATGGTGGGGTGCCCGCTTGTAGTCGCCGACATGCTTGATGGCGAGGATGGCACGAGCCGGTCGGACCGTTCCCGCACCGTCGGTCAGACCGACAGATGGGCATCTAGTTGCTCGGGTCTCCGGCAACTGTCTCCTTGTTGGTGGATGGATGTAGTATTTCTTGATGATGAATATGATCGTCCTTGCTTCTGCAGAACACCAAAAATTACTAGCAATTTGTCCTAGAGACCAAATTACCAAGGGTAACCAATAAACCGATAAAAACGATAGAAATTCATTACGTGGATTGAACGGACAATTCACGAGCGAATCTACAAGGATTATCGTAATTACGGTGCGGCGGATGGATGGTTTACAATGCAAACCAACAAAGTTGGATGTTATGGCTAATCCTTGGGCAAGGAATATAGTAGATTTAAAAGAACGATTCAAGGGAATAATAGATTAGATCTATTAAGGTTTTTGAGAGACTCCCCTTGAATCGTCCTTGCCCCTATATATAGGGGGTGGTTTTGACGTTCCTGGGCTCTAATCTAATTAGAAAACAAGTCCAAGCTGTTACAAATTGATTAGGGATAAAAACTTCCTGAAACCAACTAAATCCCTTCGGGCTCAGATTGAACCGGACCGACTAGGCCTACATGGCCGATTGGAATGGCCTGTGCCAGGATGCATATTTTCGGTCCAAATTACTAATTTTGACTTTTTGACAATTTTGACCATTAATTTCATTTTTTGCTATCAACAGAAGGATTTATTAAAGGGTGTATACATTCGAGTCTACCTGCTTGGTAGGCATGAAATCATTCTTTATGGCTTTGTACCAATAGTACAGATTCGATTTAGGCTCTTTAAAGAATCACCCGAGTAGTTTGATTTCTTTTTTGCAGTAATCAGAAAGTTAGATCTTTTTTCTAGACTAGTGGCATTCCTTAGAAGTCGTCTTCAACTTTCTTCCAGGTAAGCCTTTCAGCGAGCGAGCAGCTAAGCGAGTTCATCCACATTTGTTGTCATTTTCTCATCACTTTGGCTCTTTCATTTTCCATTTTGATAGGCATTACGATCGTTGGATTTCAAAGACATGGGCTTCATTTTTTAGCTTCTTATTACCCGTGGGAGTCCCACATCCATTAGCACCTTTTTAGTACTCGTTGAGCTAATCTCTCATTGTTTTTGTGCATTAAGCTCAGGAATATGTCTCAACGGGTGCGAGGGGTAAGGAAGCTAGTTGAGCCGATTAGGATCCGTGTAGGTAGTTGGAACGTAGGGTCCCTTACAGGTAAGCTAAGAGAGTTAGTCGATGCAGCGAGCAGGAGGCGTGTTAATATCCTATGTGTCCAGGAGACTAAATGGAAGGGGCAAAAAGCGAAGGAGGTGGAGAACACTGGTTTCAAGCTTTGGTACTCAGGAACAGTGGCAAACAAAAATGGAGTAGGTATCCTGATTGATAAGAGCCTTAAGGATGGAGTGGTGGATGTCAAAAGGCAGGGAGATATGATTATCTTAGTCAAACTAGTTTTGGAGGATGTGGTCTTGAACATAATAAGTGCATATGCCCCTTAGGTTGGTCTCAGTGAGAGCGAGAAGAGAAAGTTCTGGGAAGACTTAGATAGCATGGTCAGAGCAGTACCAACCAATGAGAAGCTTTTCATAGGAGGAGATCTCAATGGTCATGTAGGTTCAACAAAGGCAGGTTATGAGCTGGCTCATGGAGGTTTCGGGTATGGTAGTAGGAATCAAGAAGGAGAGGATATTTTGGACTTCGCTGTAGCTTACAACCTAGTGATAGCCAACACTTTCTTCAGAAAGAGAGACTCTCATTTGGTGACTTTTAGTAGTGGCCATCGTTCAAGCCAGATCGACTTCGTTCTCACTAGGAGAAAAGATAAACAAGCATGTTTGGATTGCAAGGTGATACCTGGAGAGAGTGTTGTGTCGCAACATAATCTTGTGGTGGCTGAATTTCGTTTTCGGATCCGTACCCATAGGGATAAACAAGCCAAAATTGCGAGGACGAAGTGGTGGAAACTCAAAGGGGAGACATCCAAAGTTTTTAAGGAAAGAGTTTCTGTGGAGGGCGCTTGGTCTGAAGAAGAAGATGCAAACAACATGTGGGTGAAGATGGCAACTTGTATTAGGAAGGTGGCGTCAGAAGTGTTTGGAGTGACCAAAGGGAGCAGAGGTGAACCTAAAGATACTTGGTGGTGGACCGAGGATGTTCAAAAGGCAATAAAGGAGAAGAAAGAATGTTACAGGAGCTTGTTCCATGACAGGAGCGCGGTCAACATAGAGAGGTATAAGGTAGCAAAGAAGACTGCTAAGCGAGCTGTGAGTGAGGCAAAGGGTCGAGCCTATGATGATCTTTACCGAAGACTAAGTACAAAAGAAGGGGAGAAGGAGGTCTACAAGATGGCTAGGATTCGGGAAAGGAAGACAAGGGACCTCAACCAAGTTAAATGCATTAAAGATGAGATGGATCAACTCTTGGTGAAAGGACAAGACATCAAACAGAGATGGTAGAGGTATTTTGACAACCTTTTCAATGGTGAGAATGAGACTATGGACACCCAATTGGATGACTCCTTTGATGATTTAAATAGATACTTTGTACGCAGGATCCAAGAGTCAGAGGTCAAAGAAGCTTTAAAGAGGATGAAAGGGGGCAAGGCGATGGGTCCGGATGGCATCCCAATAGAGGTGTGGAAATGCCTTGGGGATATTGCTATCGTTTGGCTAACCAAGTTGTTCAACCATATTTTTCGATCAAACAAGATGCCCGATGAGTGGAGGAGGAGTACATTAGTACCAATCTTCAAGAACAAGGGAGATATTCAAAGTTGTACCAACTATCGAGGGATTAAGCTCATGAGCCACACTATGAAGCTTTGGGAGAGAGTTATTGAGCATCGCCTCAGAGGAATAACGCATATCACCATGAACCAATTTGGATTCATGCCTGGAAGGTCAACCATGGAAGCAATTTTTTTAATAAGACAGGTCATGGAGCGGTATAAGGAGCAGAAGAAGGACTTGCACATGGTTTTTATCGACTTGGAAAAGGCCTATGATAAAATACCTAGGAATCTCATATGGTGGGCATTGGATAAGCATAAAGTCCCAACAAAGTATGTTACGCTCATTAAGGACATGTATGACAAGGTTGTGACTAGTGTTCGAACAACTGATGGTGATACAAATGTTTTCCCGATTAACATAGGACTACATCAAGGTTCAGCTTTGAGCCCTTACCTATTTGCCTTAGTGATAGATGAGGCCACGAGGGATATACAAGGAGATATTCCTTGGTGTATGCTTTTCGCTGACGATGTAGTTCTAGTAGATGAAAGCCGGGAAAGAGTAAATAGAAAGCTAGAGTTATGGCGTCAGACCCTAGAGTCAAAAGGATTTAGAATTAGCAGGACCAAAACCGAGTATATGAGATGTGACTTTGGTACTACGATTAGTGAGGATGGAGATGTAAGCTTGGGAGGCCACGTAGTACCAAAGAAGGACAGCTTCCGTTATTTGGGATCGATGCTTCAGAGAGATGGTGATATTGATGAAGATGTTAGCCATAGGATCAAAGCGAGGTGGATGAAATGACGTCAAGCATCAGGAGTCCTATGTGACAAGAGAGTGCCACAAAAGTTGAAGGCAAGTTCTACAGGACGGCGATTAGGCCTGCTATGTTATATGGGGCTGAGTGTTGGCCTACTAAGAGGCGGCATATCCAACAACTATGTGTCACAGAGATGCGTATGTTGCGTTGGATATGTGGGCACACAAGATTGGACCGAGTGAGAAACGATGACATACGCGATCGGCTAGGAGTAGCGCTAATTGAAGAAAAGCTTATGCAACACCGGTTGAGATGGTTTGGGCATGTCCACCGGAGACCCCTAGAGGCACCGGTGCACAGAGGTATCATAAGACGGGTCAATAATGTGAGGAGAGGTAGAGAGCGACCAAACTTGACATGGGAGGAGGCAATCAAAAGGGACTTGAAGGAATGAAATATCCCAAAGGAGTTGTGTTTGGATAGAAGTGCTTGGAAAGAAGCTATCCACGTTCCCGAACCGTGATTAGGCATTTTCCCTTTTAGTGCTCTTAAAAGCTTTCTCCCCCTTTCTCTCTCTCTTTTGGTGACTTCTTGTTGGGTTTCAACTCTAGCCTACCCCAACTTGCTTGGGACTAAAAGGCTTTGTTGATGTTGATGTTGATGTTGAAGCTCAGGAATATGTTCCTCAGTAGCACTTCTTCCCTCTTCAATTAACAACAACCCCCTTCGTATAGCTTCACACTGCTGTAACTTATCACTTTTAATACAATGTATTTCAAAGTTAGGCCAAAAGACTTTACCTGAGGTTTTGATGAACATTCAAGCTCCTTCCACCTTTGAACAAAATAGACATTCCAGTGGACAAGTCGGAGATATCAAGGAAAGAAAATTCACCGGCACTTTGAAGAAGGAAGCCCACGTTCCCACGTTCCCACTCTCCCCCCACCCCCATAGGTGCCCTAATTCAAGACCTTTCAGGGGAAAGGAAACAAACCACTCAATAATCGATAGAAATTCCTCCTACTGAACTAAGCCAATCTCTCTCCTTTTGTCTAGTTAGTAGGTTCTGATTGCAGCTTCCTATTTTCCTATTATCGTTTCTCTTCCTTCTTCATAAGTCAATAAGTGGGAGTCGGTTTCTTCATTATCCAGGGAAAGCTCATTGGGAGGCAGTGAAATGAGTCTTAAAGTACTTGAGAAGTACGTCCAAGTTTGACTTGGGTTTCGGAAAGAAAGAAGGAACCAACAAGAAAATAAAGAATTGTTCCAAACAAGCAATAGATTGAGCAACTAGAGCTCAAGAACAAGCAACAAATTGAGCACATTGATTGGATTGCATAGAAGGATTTCAAATTGAGCACATTGATTGGATTGCATAGAAGGATGAAAGTCCCGGGTATTAATATAAGAATTTTGTAGTTAGACCGTTAATACCCTATCTAACTGAATAACTGACTGATGGTAGAATGGAAAGATTCCTCGTTACCTTGCGAGGGTTGGCACTTATTTCGTATGGGGTGCAACTACAATGCTTGAGAAGTCTAGTGATTGGTCTCAAAAGTAAAATAGGAATGGTAAAAGAGTCAAGATGGATGTCTCTCTGTCTATCTGTATATCTCTGCCGCACCATATAGCTTTCAGGTAGAGCTGCCATTTCTATTGGTGTATCCTAAATTTTTAGTGACATATACGAAAATATGTAAATTTTAAGTGTCATATACATATTTTTTCAATGATTTTTATTGTATAAAACTAAAATTGGGAATTTTGGAGGCTGTAGAACCAGTTTTATCTTTTAAATTCAGTTGCAACACGCTCGGCCATTTAGTTAGCACTGAAAAATGGGGTTGCATGGATGCAGGAGGCACTGCAGGGATTAATTTTCATACCGTGGATCATTTTGTGTAGGACATTATCTTAGCCACTAAATTTTGATCGGACGACTGTGAGCTGCTGGTAATGCGACGTAAGATGATGAACAGTGATGTGTCTTTGTCATCACGGCAACTGTTCGATCTGGGATGGATGGATCAAGCTAAGCCATTCAGGCCTGGACCTGATATTTTTGTGGCCTGGTGCGAAATAAAAAATAGAGATCCACATTACAAAATAATATTAAAAAAATTAGTGCCATTAACAAATCTCACACTAATAAGTTTAAATACAATGGAGAAATATCTCTAGATTATTTAAAACAATTTCTTCTAACAGGCTGCTGTTCGTGATTTATGACTAATTTACAACTGGGCTTTATTAATACTTGTAAGACTTATTAGCATACTAAATTTTGAAGGCCCCCTACTTTCGAAGGCCCGGTGCGGATCGCACCGCCCGCACCGCTCCAGGGCCGGCCCCGAAGCCATTCACTACAATACCGCTACTACAGTAACATTTCTGAATTTTTAGTATTTAATATGCTAGTACACTAAATTCAGGCAGATTGAAAATTACATACAGAAAATAAAACATTTTCGTAAATTTGCATGTTTCAAAAAGTCACTACTGGAAACAGAGAGTTTGCCGAGTGCATGAGGATTTGCCTAGTGCATTTTCTCGAACACTTAGCAAACCTTTTGAAAAAAATAGCTCTCCAAAAGTTCTGACGGCGTGATGATGGCTCAGGAAAAAAATGGTTTTACGAGTGCCACACTTAGCACTAGAAAAACTTCATATGTTTGTCGAGTGTTATTTAAAAAACACTTGACAAAACTTAAATATCCATTATTTTATGTGAGATTATATTTTGATCCCATTATTTTCAGTGGGACAAGGCAAGACGCAAACTGGAACTTAAATAGACCACCTTTGTCATAGATACCTAGAAAATGATGAAAATTCTCCCACTCCTGATTGACACACGCCCTGACCACTATTTTATGGCTAGGAGAATACAGAAGAGGCTCTGATAGCTCTAACTCTTCTATATTAAAAATCTTTTAAATGGTCAATTTTAATTTCCTATGATAAAACTCAATAGTTGTGGAATTTATAAATTTTAGGTACACTAACTTCTCTAAATTCTCAACTAACGGCTACTCAGAATCAGAAACTTGTCGAAAACAAACTTACAAGTCATTTCTCACGGATTGCACACGGCAACTCAAGTCATATAAGATTGGGTTAGCTGAAGTTAGCTGTAAGCTCCCAACTAACCAGTGTCAGGTTTGAACTCTGGAGCTTAATTCTGAACTCTCAAGCCTCATTGTCTACTTGTCTCTAATCAAGTAACCGGAGCTTCAATTTTCAACGGCTGCCTGTCGCTGGGAGCAAGACGGCACTACTGCAGTGCTGAAGAATTTGTTGTGACAGTTGAGAAGATGAAGGATGGATGTCCAGCAGACACCTAGTACAGCAGAAACAGGTCAAAACTCTGCCGGGCCCAGCTCACCTAAGAACAAACCACAGCTACCTAATTCAATTTCAAAGCACTTTCTTTATGCCTTTGATTTGGCGTTGACACTTGGTGTGGTTAAAGTGGCAGTAATAAACTGTTGCTAGGCTTTGTTTTTTTGTTTGAATTGACATGCAGTTAATTAAATCTGTATTTACAACTATAGATATGCTTATTCTGCGAAGGTTGTTTGATGAAAGCTTAGCTACGAGGTGAAGCGCGTCGAGGGTGGCATACTACCGACTAACTCCGAATCATTATCCTCAGGTTAAATAAAAAATATTGCGACCATTGATATTTCTTTTTCAACGGTGTAGCCACTTTGATATTCTTTATTGTGGTCAATGCCGTTAATTAATTGTTTCAATTGTATTTGACGTGGATTATTGAGAAATAATAGTGGCAACATTTGGTATAACTACAGATAAAAAAATTAGCTGATTAAACCTACCTCTAAAATTTTATTTTGAATTGAATTTAAATTTTAATTTACTTTATTTTATCATACACTATAGATAGATATACCAAACTCACACATACAACACAACTTTAAATTTAAGATTTTTTAAGCTAATTAAACCTAACTCTAAAAATTATATAGCTACAATTTAATGATATTGAACTGTATGGCATGATTTTTATTTTAAATTAAAAATAAAATTTAATCTACTTTATCTTATCATTTACGAGAGAGCTCCACCAAACACACCTACACAGTAACATTATTGATATGGTAGGTTGTCCTCCTAATCTACCTGTATTTGTCCTTTCCCACTTTATACCCCCTCATTGCTAGCTAGCTATCTACATTCACACCAAAAAAAAGTTTCTGAACTGAACATTTCTTCAGAAACATCTCATTTCAGCGAGAGGCAGCATAAATCAAAATTATTTTTCTTCAGATCATATGCAGCCGTGCATCAGCTAGCAATGCTGCGATAGAGGAGCAAAATAGACCACTTAAATAGCACTGCATCCCGCCTTACGTATCCAAGACTCTGTAATCTGTATAGATTTCTTGGCTTGTTTCCAAGAACTCCATCGCCGGTGTGTGTCCAGTGCCCTAGCTCTTTCCCCTTTTAAACCCACGCCAGAGGCAGCAAGCCTGTGGAACATTCCCCGCGAGAGCATTCCATAGAGAGAGGGAGAGAGGTGTGAGAGAGGAGATGACCATGGAGAGTGCATATGAAGAGTTGGCGCCGCCGGCGCCGGCGGTGGCGGCCATGAAAGAGGGAGGCAGCAAGAAGACGAAGAAGCAGAGGTGGGAGGGAGGAGGAGAGAAGAAGTACAGGCTCGTGAGCTACCACGAGCTGCCGGACTACATGAAGGAGAACGAGTTCATCCTCAACTACTACCGCTCCGAGTGGCCCATCCTCAATGCCGTCCTCAGCCTCTTCTCCTGGCACAACGAGACCATCAACATCTGGACGTACGTGTGCTGGATGCAGTCGATTGCATCACCTGAACGAATTTCCTTTCGACTCGGGCTGTTCTTGCTGCTGATGTTTTTTGGCGGTGGTGTTCATGTGTTGGTTTCAGGCATCTTCTTGGGTTCATGGTGTTCTTTGGCCTCACATTTCTGAATCTCGGCCAGTATTTCCCCCAGGTTGCTGATCTCATCGGCCACCTCTCCTGGTGAGTTCATGCGTGATGCGTGCCAGTAAAAATTACTGGGTAAATCTTGGCTAACGTGCCTTGTCCCAGACTCCCAGAATAAGTATTTCAAGGCAGTTATGGTGAAGTATTTCAAGGCAGCAACTAGGATTCTGACGGCGTACTTGTTTCTGATTCATGGATTTGCCATTAGTGAGGTTATGAGAGTTTATAGCGGCATTTTTGTACAAGTAAATCTAGCTGTTGCAATAATAAATCTTTCCAACTAAATTCACTCCAAGCACACAACCTGGATAACGACAAGCTGCAGTTTTTACTTCTTTTATGATTTGCTTTTCATGCTTATATGATTCTGCAGTTCTTGTATTGAGAAGTTACTGTTTTGTTCAAGATTTTATTTCTGAAAATTAACTGGAGAAATCTGTATATTTGACTGCAGGCCCATCTCAAAGGTTGGTGAAAATGTCTCCAGCAATATTGGAGAAGTCCTCTCTGTGAGTATAGCTGCTGCCTGCTATTACCTGAAACCATTCATTCCTGTGGTAAAAAGTTTTAATAGCAAAAAAGATACAGGATTTGCAGTAAAATGCACTGGTTAGATGATTAGATTCACATGTATAGGAGATTCATCAGTGTGCAACTTTAAATGACTGCACATTCCAGTACTATTCTGTTGTGTTCTGTTTGTTGTGATGTGCATGATTTGGACTTTTGGAGGGCAACTGGGTAAGGGTGGGTGTGGTATCTGATTGCTTTGCTTGATGAACAACTCTGTTTGGGGTGCCTTTTGTTATTCTGGTGCCATGACAAAATCCCAGAGAAGTGTTGGTTACTTCACTTCACAAGTTAGGCTTTGGTGATGTGTTCATAGGATTTGGTTGTGATGTGATGATGTGATCAAGTCCATGTCCATCCCATTGTCATGGCCCTTACGACACGAACCTGGTGTCGAGAGGTTAGAATTCTCTAAAAATAGCCAGCGCCGGGATACAAGGCGTGATTTGCATGAACATACAACATCTTCCAGAGATGCTCCAAAACTCTCTTCCAATATTATCATATAGGAAGTTTTTCTAATGAAATCGATTCTTCTCACTCTCTAACAAACTCTTAATATCATATTCCATATATTTTAATATTGTATCACCGATAAATAGACCCTATTTATTATACCTCTCATCTCTCATTTTTTTTCTATTTCTTGTATCACCGATGGGTGAGTCTAACATAGATAAGAAATGAGATAGGTTAAGTAGGGAGTATGGAGGGAAATTTGAAGGATCTTTAGAAATTAAGAACCATGTAGAAGAGTTATTGGAGAGACACTTTATACTTAAAATCCCTAAAAATAAGGATATTGAGTTATATTAGACATCTTTTAGACATTCTCTTAGAGTTTAGCACGTGTGATCCTTCCCTTTGTGTTTTCATAACTTTCCATCTTCACATGGGTTAGGACTTGTTGGCATACATTGTTGGGCATGCATAGTGAACCTTAATTTTGCATTTTTGCTTGCTTCATTGCTTCTCATGTCTTCCTCTAACTGTTCTTGACCAAAGAACAGTGTTTGTCTAGTATGGTTTGTTGGATGTTGTATTCATGCCGTAGAAATGAGGTGCCCTGGCATTAAATCTGGAGAGCATTGCTTTCAGATGTTTAATGGCATAATGGTTCGATGTGATATGCTCCAATGATGATTCTTTCAGCTGTCCTGTCAGTGATTGAGTTGGTGTTCCATGATGGTCAGAGTGCGGCGATGTTCGTGCAGACGAACCCGGCGCCGCTCGCCTCGGCCGGGATGGCCGTGGTGTCGCAGACGACGCGGTGGCCATTCTTCGTGTTCCTCGCCGGCGCCATGTTCTGCCTTCTGAGCAGCAGCGCGTGCCACCTCCTGTCGTGCCACTCGCACCGGCTGAACGTGTTCCTGATCCGGCTGGATTACGCCGGCATCGCTGTCATGATCGTGGTGTCCTTCTTCCCGCCCATCTACTACATCTTCCAGTGCGACCCGCACTGGCAAGTGGTGTACCTGTCCGCGATCACCGCGGCGGGGGTGGGCACCGTGTACGCGCTCATGTCGCCGCGGCTGAGCGCGGCGAGGTACCGCGCCCACCGCGCGCTGCTGTTCGTCGCCATGGGACTCTCCGGCATCATCCCGGCCGTCCACGCCATCGCCGTGAACTGGCACGAGCCGCGTCGGAACGTGACGCTGGCGTACGAGGGCTCCATGGCACTGTCCTACCTGATCGGCACGGCGTTCTACATGACCCGCGTGCCGGAGCGGTGGAGGCCTGGCATGTTCGACCTCTGCGGGCAGAGCCACCAGATCTTCCACGCGCTCGTCATCGCCGGCGCGCTCGCCCACTACGGCGCCGCCGTCGTCTTCATGCAGGCCCGCGACGATATAGGGTGCCCGGCCAAGTGACAGAATCGCAAAAACCGCAATATTATTCTTCGTGAAGCAGCATAATTATTTTACAAAACAGTAACACACCATACATTACAGTAGTAGATCAACGAATTGATTCGAGTTAGAGCTAGATCACAAAACGCTAGGGTTTGTTTGTGAGGTTAAATTTTGTAACTTGCACTACCCAGCAAGTGTGCGATATATTACATATCGTCCGGTTAATGACAAGGATGGATTGTTTACAGTGCAGTCGTCAGTGCTCTTGAAACCTGTACATACTACAAGCAGAAGGCAGAAGCCATGCTTGTATGTGTTCGTTTGTTCGTTATTGTAAGATGCAAAAAGAATAATAGAAGATCCAATGCAAGGAAGTTTTCGTCTTTCGACAAGTAGCATGGTCCAAGTAATTATAAAAGGAAAATTTATTATGCCACCAACAACTGTGAATTATTTTTAATAAATCAATGATTTAGAGTTAAATTGAAACATCTATTACCTCTTTTTTTTCTTTTCTATCTTCCTCTTCCTCTCCCTTTCATTTTCTGTCTCCATTTGACCGGCCTAGGTGCTTGGCTAGCTGACGTTTGACATAGGCGGCAGAGCAGCACACACACAGGGTGGACGAGGCGACGGCAATGCACGACGGGGATGCGTCGCCGCAACGACAGTGCTGGCTAGACGGGGGCGGCCGGGCAGCGGTGAAGGCAACAACGACAGCGTGTCACTGTGAAGATGATGGTAGGTCACTGCCACGACAGTGGTGGCGAGAGTGCTAACCGGTGAAGGGAGAGGGGAGAGTAGAGAGAGGAGGTAAGTTAGTAAATATTTTTTAATTAGTTTAATTATATTTAATTAAGGGTTGGTATTGATTTTATCTCTTACATCTAATGAAGGTAAATGGGGTACCATAAAGGCCTCCTTATAAAAATAGCAAGTGCGAAAATGTTCACCACCATTCGTCGCAGCCATACGTTGGGGTTGGGGATAGTAAAAAGGCAAATTTTGTTAGAGGAAATCTAAAAACCATAATATTCGTTAATGGATATTGTAAAAATGTGGCTTTGTAAGATGATATCCTAAAAATATGAATATTTGTTAGAGGATACCACCACCATTATTTTAATATTTCAGAAGATAAATTTTTTGATATGCCTAAAATGCCTCTTACTCTCTCTTTCCTCTCTCCCCTGTTTTCTCCTCTCTCTTGCCGCTGCAATTGGTGTCAGGGGTGAGCGCATAGAGGTTGAGCACCATGCCTGGGCAGGAGCGGTGGCTAGAGCCAAAGGGGAGGAACACGAAGTAGTCGCCCTTGAAGTTGAGGTCAATGGAGTCGCCCTCCAACGTGAACCACGACGGTCAGAACATGTTGGTGTCCTTCCACATCATGCAGTCACGGCCGATAGCCCAGACGTTGATCACGACGATGTCTTTAGCGGTCTCGGTGGCTCTGACAACTAGGAGTGGTGGGGTTGGTGTTAAGTTGCATGCACTAACCAATTCAACCCAAAAGGTTAAGCTCACGAGGAAAGGTGTGCAATTTACTTCATATTCCAACACTTCCCCTCACGCGATACTCCATCAGGTCTCTAGTGTGGAATAGAAGTGGGCTGCAATTTTTATTTAATTGCGTGCCAGCCAGGATTCGAACTCGAGACCTCTAGCTCTGATACCATGTTAAGTTGCATGCACTAACCAATTCAACCCAAAAGCTTAAGCTGATAAAGAAAGGTGTGCAATTCACTTCATATTCCAACAGTTGGTGTTGGTGGCTTTGGCGAGCGGCGCGGCGATGCTTTGGGGCACTGGCGTGGGAACACTACGGTGGGATAGAGGTGCTTAGGGGTGCAGTGATGGGGATGCGGCATTAGGGCATGGCCTACTCGAGGGGCGACGATAGGTGATGGAGGAGGGGGTGCCCGATCTTCCGTCAGGTGGGGGATAAACAACGATTTATGGAGAACTCAACGTTGACCTCGCCAAGAAGGCTAATCCTTGCCTGTGAATCGAAGATCACAAGCAAGAACGCAGAAAACGCAATCGAATTGAAAAATCTATTGGAATCTGTGAATTGGGGTTCACTTACAAATCCGGTGAAGCGGCGGCTATCAAAGCAACGTGTAAACTAAA
This sequence comes from Zizania palustris, assembly GCA_019279435.1. Taxonomy (NCBI): domain Eukaryota; kingdom Viridiplantae; phylum Streptophyta; class Magnoliopsida; order Poales; family Poaceae; genus Zizania; species Zizania palustris. The sequence goes on along the minus strand of JAAALK010000080.1, from coordinate 41,203,134 downwards.
CCCAAAAAACTTTAGATGGCTGTAAAAACTATTTATATAGTAGTTTAGGACGCACCCCTAATGGGCTCAATTGGATACACGACCTAAAAGGCCTAATAACGCAGAAAACAACATGCTGACAGATTCTGGATTATATATTGTTTTGACGATTCCCATTGATCTGTAACGAATTTTGAGATGAAACCAGTGGCATTGGAAAGGTTATGAAGTTATCTTTCCATGGCTGGGTGGAACATCAAAAACGGAGTCCGTATGCGGCCTAGGTGATGATTTTAGTGTACGCTGCTCTTAGAATCCGAGTTGGACACGAATTGTAGTTGGATTGGACTCTCAAATTGGTTTGGACGTCCTTCCTGGTTCTTCTCCAACTCTTTGTTTATCTCCAAGTGATTTTCATCATCTCCATGGTTCTTAACAATAATAATATTAATATTAGGTAGTAATTTATTCCCAAGATAATATACTAAGATACTTAGAAACGAGTTGACATGGAGATTTAATCGTCGTGCTCGAACTTGAATAATTAGATCTTGGTATTCATGTATGGTTGTATCATTGGTAGGGATGTCCTCATCATCCTCCCTTCTTGATTTGGAGTCGTCCTCGACTCGACGTCTATTGGTCCCCAATCAACTTCCATGATAATACAAGAGTTCCATATACATGCATCTCTTCTATTAATCCGAGAAAGTATTTCTGAAATTGAAAATGAATGCATCTCATGGTGTAGCATCTGAAGTTCAAATATATAAAAATTAAATCTAACATAGAAAGCATGCACCTTAACTTGTTTCCTCACAATCATGATCCTATTCCAACTAGTGATGTTCTCATCATTCTCCCCCTCTTAAAATAGAGTCGTCCTCGACTCATACTCATCTTTTGCTCCCATGGTTGGTTTCAATTCTGCAACGTTAAATGTGGAACTATCCCAAAACTTGGGAGGCAAGACAAGTTTATATTTATGTAACTCAACATAAGATAAAAACTCAGGAGGCATATTAAATTTACACTTATGCAGCTCAATATGAGATAAATACTTAGTGATAACTGGGGGCAAAGTATAAACTATATTAGTAAGAGAATAATAAGCAGTTTCACAAATCAAAACATAGCACACATCTTGACTATGAATTTCAGTTTGATCAGTTTTAAGTGCAAGGATAGAAGAATCTTTTAATTCTATTTCATGCTGAATTTCAGATCTAATATCAAGTTGTTTGCTCTCATTAGTTGCCGTCTCGATATCATCTTTAATAATTTCATCAGAAGTTGAAAGTAACAAAGTAGATTTCACATCCTCATGCACAACGATATAGTTATTAGTCCTATCATGGTGAAGTGCATCATTATCAAATTGCAAAGGGTGTTCTATTATTTCAGCTGATGAAGCAACCTCAACGGGTACATGTAAGGACTTTTTACTTGATACCTCAACTCATGCAGAGATGGAAGGCCGTATGCTTGCTGATGTTTTTGCAAGTACATGTGCAGGTGCATGACGAACACTTGAAGAATAGAAAGGCTTGGCTAGTACCGGTGTGCTCGTCACTCGTGGTGGATAGGAGTCTCTTGCCTTGTATTGTTATTCCTGTAATTCTTTCTCAGCAATGATGGCAAGATGGAACAAACGGCTAAGAGTACTAAATTCTTTATAATAAATGATATCTTGAATCTCATGCCTCAATACATCATAGAAGCGCCACATCGTTTCCTCCAAGTGCTCCACAACACCACAACGGGTCATGCTATCATGAAGCTCAGCATAATACTCTCTCACAGACATGTTACCTTGAACTAAGCATTGTAGTTTCTTACACAATTCACGATGATAAGAAGGAGAGACAAATTTATAACGCATAGCTCTTTTTAAATGACCCCTTGTATCAGGTTGTAATTGAAGTTCACTTATATCTTCCCACCATATTAAAGCACGATTTTTAAACATACTAGTTGCTTATTTAACTCTATGTTGTTCAGGAACTAGGTATAAGTTAAATTTATGCTCTACGGTCATCTCCCAATCTAGGTATTCTTCAGCATCATATTCACCATAAAAAGATGAGATGGTAAACTTACTTCTGATAGAAGAAACATTGGTACCATGATTATGATTTGCCGCACCTTCCATACCTGCCATGGTTAGTAGAAAAGGAAAAACACTTGGAAAAAATATTAGCCCTATCAACTATTAGGTAGTGGAATGTATTCTCGCTCACACTCAAGCATCTTACCACAATCTTACAAGGTTCTTACCATCGCAGGACAGTGGATGGCACAATCTTGGTCGTGGCACAATTCTTGACTGGTTGGTGACTTCCAAAGAGAGTGGTATATGATTGCAAAGACTCAAGATGCATTGATCAAAAGTATATATGTGGAGTCTAGGCGATTAAATAAGAGTAATCTATATGGTGGAACACGATTCAGAAACATATAGTAATATTAAATAAATATCCAAAGTACTTGTACTAATTGCTGGTCTGAATGTGATCCCTATGACAACAAGGCTTAAATGAGAGAGTGGTTGAGGCTCAAAGGATGGCAATTATATTGATAAAATCAGCACAAAACAGTACCGAAAACAGCATCACACAAAACTAATATCTTCCAAGCTTATCCCTAAGTGCTCCTCCTTTTTTCGATATTCTTTTTTTTCCATATATTTTTTAACTCTTTTTTTGAACTCTTTTTTTACACTTCTTTTTTTTGACTAGGAGCACAAAGAAAACATACCAAGAAGACGTGATACAATTTTTCTGCAAAGAAGTGATATGTAGATAAATAAAGATGAGCTGAAAAATCTGCGCAAAAAACTTCGGGGCTAGAAAACTCGATCTTTACGATCGAATTTGGAAAAACTAAAATCGGAGAACCTAGCTAACTAGGAAAACTTAGATCTAACTTTTTCTGTAGATTTCGAAAATGTATTTATTTTCCTTATTCGGAGTCCGTATGCAAAAGATATGATTGTTTTATCAGAGACGGTATAAATCAGGGTTTTGAGGTTCTAGTTCGGACGTGAATTGCAAATCAAAGGGGATTTATGGGTGGTGGATAGTATAAGGGATTTAGAAAAAGGGATCACAATATTAACCAACAACCGTACTTCACCAAGGACACAAACTCAATACTACGGACTCCGAAACCAAAACATGCAAAGGCTAGAGATGGTCTTGGATTGGGGGAAACCTACGACTACAAATTTTTTTGTTGGCTTTTTCGTGGACTATGGGATATATATAAAATTAATCTAATCTAAGATACACGAACCTGACGGTAAACCAAGCTCTGATACCACTTGATGGAGGAGGGGGTGCCCGATCTTCCGTCAGGTGGGGGATAAACAACGATTTATGGAGAACTCGACGTTGACGATCCGACTTCTAATCCACGAGATCGGCCCTTGCAATCATAACACCACTGCTCCATTGGTTATCAATCAAGCACAGCCTGATTGACCTCGCCAAGAAGGCTAATCCTTGCCTGTGAATCGAAGAACACAAGCAAGAACGCAGAAAATGCAATCGAATTGAAAATTCTATTGGAATCTGCGAATTGGGGTTCACTTACAAATCCGGCGAAGCGGCGGCTATCAAAGCAACGTGTAAAATAAACCCAAAAAACCCTAGATAGCTGTAGAAACACCTTATATAGTAGTTTGGGATGAACCCCTAATGGGCTCAACTGGATACACGACCCAAAAGGCCCAATAATGCAGAAAATAGCATGCTGACAGATTTTGGACTCTATCTTGTTTTGACGATTCCCGTTGATATATAACGAATTTTGAGATGAAACTAGTGGCATTGGAAAGGTTATGAACTTATCTTTCCGTGGCTAGGTGAAATGTTAAAACGGAGTCTGTATACAGCCTAGGCGATGATTTTAGTGCACGTTGCTCCTGGAATCCGAGTTGGACACAAATTGTAGTTGGATTGGACTCTCAAATTGGTTTGGACGTCCTTCCTGGTTCTTCTCCAACTCTTTGTTTATCTCCAAGTGATTTTAATCATCTCCATGGTTCCTAACAATAATAATAATATTAGGTAGTAATTTATTCCCAAGATAATATATTAAGATACTTAGAAACGAGTTGATCTGGAGATTTAATCGTCATGTTCGAACTTGAATAATTTGATCTTGGTATTCATGTATGGTTGTATCATTGGTAGGGATGTCCTCATCAGTAGGGGTGGCGGGCACATGGTTGCCATGGTGGCATGGCAGCGCACGGGAGGCAGGGACACAACCTATGTCGTGCAGGGTGGGTGCAAGGTTACCACGGCGTCGCGGGCACAGGGATGCCACATCGGCCAGGCATCACTCACCAGCGTCACCCCTAGCCATCGACGTCACAAGTGTCACCCATTGCTAGGGAGAGAGGAGAGTGGAGAGAGTGAGTGCAGAAGCATTTTGGGCATTTAAAAAAATCATCTCTAGAAAATATTAAAATATTGGTGGTAGTGTCAACAAATATACCCAATTTTAAGATGTCTTCAAGCAAAATAAGGAAGGCTAAATTTAATCCTAAATTTATGATAGATAGCAAGGAATTTAGAAAAATGATTTAGGATAATGATTTGTTTAGGGGTATTATTGGAGCCAAATTTTCTATCGAAATTCTAAATTTTAAATTTAGGAATCCATATAGGAGCTATCTTGGAGATGCTCTTATGAGGCCATTGAAGGATAGAGACAATTGTAGTTATGCATTCCAGATGCAAACCAAATAAACATGAAACATGCAAATATACCTTCAACAAAATGAAACACCACAAAAGTTTTTAGCTTCAACACATGTACATCAGTAGGTTTAGTCAAAAAAACTAGCAAAGTACATTGTGCTGTCCTGGCTCCACTTTGCTAAAACTACAACCACAAAAAGTAGTAAATGAATGGTGAGAAGAAGATACAAAAAAGTTGAAAGTTGTATTTCCATATATATAACCTAATATTAGTGTTACAATTGAGTCATATTTGATTGTCATGGATCGATTAGGTAGTGAAGCTACTCATATTTGGTACAAACACATAAACACTTGTCTTCTAGCAAGAGATTCCACACATTAAAATTCTACGAATATATCAGGAATATGATCACAGGTTCCCTCCCGAAGACTTTTCGTGTCGACCACCTAACGATTGACTTTCTCTAGAAGACTAGCGGCCAGGGTCCTCAAGTCCCTTGAGTCCCGCACTCGAAAGGAGGCCTCCTGACCACCGATATTCTAACAGTCAGCTTTAATAGCCAGGTCGCCATCAATCTCCATGAAGACTACCATCAAGCATAGAAGTTATCTCCAACAGTCATTACCTACTAACCAACCATTCTCTCGATCATTTATAGGGTCCTTTATTCATGATTTGTAACCCCAGATCCCTCTCATATAAAAGGATCAGAGGGAGAGAGATAAAATGGACATGTTGTCTAGAACACAGAAGGGGAACATATGTTCTTACTGACACTCTAGCTCACGTCTTCTGGCTGAATCATCCTTTTGGATACTCCGATTGTTTTCCAGTAGCTTAGCCATATTCTTGAGGAAAAGATCATCCTCATATACCATACACAAGTCTATGTGTGCACTGATTTGCTTTCTAGATAGGAAATAGTTCTACCAAGGAGAGTAGAGTACTGAGTTTGAGAGAATTTCTAAAGAAGTTGTGAGATGATAATTGGTATTAGAGCAATGTCACACGCATGTTCACTACCGGTGGGAAATCTCTCTCGCACTCCTCCACCGAGCCGTCATCGTCCATCGCCCATCGCTAGAATGTAGGTGAGGTCGGGAGTGCAACTAGCGTGCACCGGAGATCGTCGTTCAGCGTGACATCAAGGAGTCGAGTGCTTCCTTCTAGTATCCAGTCCTGACGAGGACTAACTACGAGGAATGGGAGCTCCTCATGATGGTGAACCTGCACGCATAGGGGATCTGGTATGCCGTGGAGCCGGAGAATGGTGAGGTGGAGTACTATGATGACCGGTTGGCACTAGCGGCCATCCTTCGTGTGGTGCCCTCGGAGATGCTTCGCTCGATGTCCATGAAGAGGACAATGCAAGAGGCATGGGAGGCAATCAAGACGGTGTGTGTTGCATGCGGTGTGTTTGTGAGGCAAACGAACAGCAGCTGCGTCGAGAGTTCGTTGACATCGTCTTCAAGGATGGAGAGAACATCGACGACTTCTCCCTCCACATCAATGGCCTCGCCAACAGTATTCAGACCCTTGGCGACAACCTTTCGGAGATGAAGGTCATCAAGAAGCTCCTCAACATCATCTCGAACCACTGGTAGGGTGCTTGATGAAGTCTATATAAAGCCTTGCGAAGGCGATTGTTGACACGAAAATGTGCCCCCGCACTTGGGTCAGTTCGATGATCCAAAGGTGTGCAGACACTTAGGGACAATCCTAAGCATAACACAGCACCGACGTCATGTTCCAACTACCCTTAGCCGTGGTAAAGGGGTGGAGTCGCCAGGCAATCAGATCACACAAAAATAATCCAATTAGCCGAAAGAAATATATTAGACAGAATAAATCAGCAAACTGGTCGGAGCCTGTCTGCTTCGAAGTATGGTGCGAAGGGGGGTCTCCGAAGTGTACCTTCGGCGTCTGACGTGAAGTGTCCCACCGAAGGGTACCTTCGGCGTTCGGACTGATCTGGCCGAAGATGAACTCCGAACGGATCTGGACGCAATAATCACCTCCAAACAGCGGGGTTCGGTGCGAAGTCTCTGATACAGTAAGATACAAAATAATGACTCAGGCGCAACGCGTGAACGTGACTTCGTTCGGAGCAGAGTATGAGTATGGTGAAGCCTGTCATGACGAAGTCTGCTGACGGAGCGTGCGGTCGAAGCAACAATATCACCGAAGGGTGTTCTGGCAACCTCCGAAATCGATCTCTCAGCTTCAGACACCTCCGATGAAGTAGCTCCGAACGTGGAAACCTGCAACATAATGGATCTGAAGTACCAATTCAGCTTGAGGACCGAATTTTACTAAGTGTTGCACTAGTGGCGAAGGTAGCAATCTATTACGCAGATTAGCGGATACTTCACAGGCGAAGTAACAAGGTGATAGCAATCTATTACGTAGATTAACAGATACTTCACAGGCGAAGTAACAAGGATTACCACTATTCCGAAGTGGCCGTCGGAGGGCTTCCAGGAAAACCCACGAAGAGTACAGAAAAGTAAAGATAAAGTAAATGTGATTCAAAGCTAGGGCTTTGTGGTTGATTTTGTTGGGGGGCTTCTGAACAGGCTTTGCCTCTATATTTATAGGGGCTAGACCTCTAACCTAATCTGTTATAATTCGGCTATAGAAAGATAAACACTTAGCCAGAATCAGGTCCAACTCTATCTCTGCCCGAAGTGGGTCTTCGGCCAAGCCCATCAAAGCCTGCTCCTCGGGCCGAATCTTCGGCGGCGCGGGCCTCCGAAGGCCTCCTAGCCGAAGGACGTGGGCTAGCTGGAAGCTTTCGGAGCCCATAGCCCAATGGTCCTTCAGCCCTGTAGGGCTTCGGCCTGACCCGAAACATGTGTATTTTCGGCCCAAATTACCAAAATTGATATTTTGACAATCTTAACCATTTAGGCCATTTTTGCTATCAACACATGCCCCCCTGCCTTTTAGTGAACTAAGTGAACTAAAATTACAACGAGCTAAAGACGATACTTTCCATATTGGTCTTTCGACATCTTTTAAGTTGTTTGCCACACACTTGGGAAATACCTTTTCAAGTATCTGCCATTCAAAGCTCTTCGAAACCGCTCTCCTTGCAGAGATTCTAACACATATGCATTGCCAGGAGCGATTTAAGCTATTTTGAAAGGGCCTTCCAAACTAGGTGGCCATATACCAAACTTGGGACTCTTAGTGCCTAAAGGTAAAATCGTCTTCCAAACCAACTCCCCTACTTGAAATGATTTTGGTTTAACCTTATTATTGTAGGCTTTAGCTACTCTCCTCTTGTCTACTTCTATGGCTTCTAAAGCCCTCAATCTCTTATCGGTCACTTCTTCTAGATTGTCTTTCAAAAGAGTCTCATACTCGTCGACTGATAAGCCATCTTGCTTTAACACTCTTGAAGAGCCAAGATCTACTTCTACAGGTAGAACGACTTCTTGTCCATATACCAACTCATATGGAATAACTTTGGTAGCACCGTGCTTTGCAATTATACAAGCCCATAGCGCCTCGGAGAGCACTTCATGCCACCTTTTAGGGAATTCTTCAATTTTCTTCCTAATGAGCTTAATCACGGTTTTATTACTAGACTCGGCTTGACCATTGGCCTGGGCATAGTAGGGCGAAGAGTTTATCAACTTAATACCATAACATTCGGCGAAGTCCCTCACTTCTTTAGAAACAAATGAGCTACCTTGATTTGTAGTGAGAGTTTGAGGAATGCCGAATCTATGTATGATGTACTTCAAGATAAAGTCAAGTACCTCGTTGTGAGTCATGTTCTTGAGAGGCACGACCTTGGTCCACTTGGTGAAGTAATCTGTCGCCATCAACACGAACCGATGCCCTTTTGAGGAAGGAGGGTGAATTTGGCCGATGAAGTCTAAACTCCAACCTCGGAACGACCATGGCTTGACAATAGGGTTGAGTAATGAAGTAGGAGCTAACTGAATATTGCCAAACTTCTGACATGCTTCACACCCTCTATAATACTTAAAACAATCCTCAGTCATAGTCGGCCAGTAGAAACCCGCTCTTTTGAGCATCCAACTCATTTTCTGGGCCGACTGATGAGTGCCACTGAGAAACCAAGGGTTGGTTTCGGTGTTTTGTGATGAGTGATTGACAGGATTTTACCCTCTGTTCGAAGGGTACCTCCGGAGGGGCTTCGGAGGTGGTACCTCCGAAGGGTGTTCGGAGGTGTGTCACCGGAGTGTGTTCGGTGTTTGCTTGCTGCAGCTGTGCAGCGGAGTGTGGCTGTCGGAGGGGTCCGGCAGTACACGATGACAGGGTTCGTACCGATGGCTTCGGTACTTTGGGCGGTACACCGGAGTGTGTACCGGAGGTTGTTAACCCGGAGAGGTCTCCGGAGTACTGGATACACTTGTTTGCTTGTCGGTGGTGCGCAGGGACTTCGGAGGCGACGGACAGGGTTCGAGCCAGGTGAACTTGGGTCAAGCGGGTGGCTTGATGCCAGGGGAGCGGGGAGCTCCGTCACGGTGGCTGCGAAGGTGGTCCGGGTCGGTCCTCGGGTCGAGGCGTGCCAGGTGAAGGCAGAGAGTGCGGAGCGTGGCTCCGGCTGAAGGTACTCCGAGACAAAGTCCTCGGAGGTGAGGCACTTCGAAGGTACTCCGAATGGAGTGACTTCGGAGATGGTGGACCAAGTCCTCTGCGAGAGGCAAGGAGTTCGAAGTGTGCTCCGGAGGGAGACACTCGAAGGTTGCCCGACGAAGGTCTCAGAAGTCGAGGCGCATCGAAGGCATGGTCCGGGTGAGGCTCGTCGAGGAGTGTGCTCGGAGTGAGACACTGCGACGGAGTGCTCATGGAATGCTTCATGCGGAGGCCTTGGACGAAGGAGGGACTTCGAAGGGTGGTACTCCGAAGGTGGGCTTCGGAGTGAGGTTGACTTGTGGTGCTTCGGCCATGCATGGCTTCGGTACACGGACGGACGGTGGTTGAGCTCGAAGTAGCTGCGAAGCCGTGGAGGTCCACTCCGGAGGTGGTGGTGCGAAGGCCCAAGGGGCTTTGACGGCTTCGGCTTAAAACCGTCACTGTATCGAAGGACTTCTTCGGCGGAGCGAAGGCCAACAGGCTGCAGGCTTCTCGCCGAAGCTTCCGCACCCCTCGCGTGCGAAGGGAGGTTCCAGAAGTCAACTCTGTAAAGGCTGACACTGTCTGTTCTGAAAAAGGCTGACACTGTCCCCTCTGCAGCTGACAGAGAAGCCTCCAAAATAAAGGTGGACTACCTTTTGTACCCCTTAGTTCTGTAGAGACAAATCTGTTGTAAACCCTAGGGGTAAAGTAGTCACTTCCTTAGGATGAAGCCGTGGGCTATAAATATGGGGGCTCGGTAGGTAACATTTAACACTTTGAGCATTTACTGTTGAGCTCCTGTAGACAGACCTCGCTGTATTCATTCTGAGTTCAATTTATTTCAGTGTTCCTTGTTCAAGCGGCGAAGCCCTGCTTCTCTTGTGCTTTTGCTTGAGCTTGTGTTGCATACCTCGCTAGTCTTTAGTTCACCGAAGCCTGTCTTGGCGAAGGGTGTTTTTCTCGCGAAGTGTGCTTTTCAGTGTGCTGTCGCTCTGTGTAACACGAGGCAAGACCTCGCTGATTACTAGCGAAGCCCTGTTCATTTCCCGTAGTGCTTCCTGTGTCGAAGCCCTTAGCGTAGTCCGTTGTGTGTGCGTGTAGACCTTCGCGTACGAAGCCCAGCACCAGTTGCTGTTGCCAAGTACTTGGTCGAAGTCCTCAGAGGGCTGTCCACTCTTGCGAAGGGTGAAGTGCGAAGTCTGCTCAAAGCACCCTGTGTGCGGAGCCTGCACTGACTTAGCAGAGTAGGTTTTCGAGGGTTGTAAGTGGAGCGAAGTCTTCTTGACTTCGAACTTTTGCCACTCCGAAGCCTGTGTTCGAAGGTGTCGAAGTACCTCCGAACCAGACCTTCGAAGGCTGTGTTCGAAGCCTGTTCCGCAGAAGACAGAACAGAACCGAAGGCTAAGTTTTTAGCCCAAAATTTTAAAAGCTCCCATTCACCCCCCCTCTGGTCGTCGTTTCCGGTCCAACAATTGGTATCAGAGCTTGGTTAAGATCACCAGTTGACCTTAACCGGTTTTGTGATCTGTTGGCGACATGGATAGAGGCAGTAAAATTCCTCTGTTCGATGGGACAGATTTTGCATACTGGAAGGTGCGCATGGAGGCTTACTTGTTAAGCCAAGGAAATGCAATTTGGGAGATTGTGGACTCACAATACTCCATCCCTGATACCCGCACCACTCAAACTGAAAAAGATCAGTATATTGCCAACTCGAAGGCAAGGAACATACTGTTCATTGGTTTGAGTCGGAGTGAGTTTGATAGGGTGCAGCACCTTAGGACTGCTAGGGAGATTTGGACAACACTCACTGTCTTTCATGAGGGCTCTGCTCAGATTAAGGCCAGGCGCCAAAGCACCTACAATCAACAGTATCAGCTGTTTGTGCAGGCACCTGGTGAATCTGTAGATGCCATGTTTTCTCGCTTTGACGCGATAGTGAGTAACTTGCGATCCAACGGGACGCTTGCTTACAGTGATCACGATAGGGCTATCAAGCTTCTCTACGCTCTTGACCGTAGCATATGGGAGGTGAAGATATCCAGCATTGAGGAGTCCACAGGCTATGACACATTGACCTGTGACGAACTCTTTAGCAAGCTGAAGTCCACAGAGATTGCCAAGGCATCTCTTGCAGTGCACAGAAGCTCTTTGCCACAGCCATTGGCATTGGTTTCTAGCACTAGCCGTGGCACCACTGCAGAACCAAGCACATCAGGCACTTGTGTTCTTGCAGATGGTTTTGCTTTGTCCTCCCTGGTCTCCGTCACAAAGGAGCAGGTGGACACTCTAGCTGATGATGAGCTTGCTCTCATTGCCCGGAGGTTCACCCGCTTTCATCATGAGAGACGGGATCAGAGGAGAAGTGGTTTTAGTGGCTGCTATGAATGTGGCGACACCTCTCACATTAAGGCAAATTGCCCCAAGGTCAAAAAGAGAGATGAGAGTGACCGCCCCAAATTCCACAAAAAGGAGAGGAAGCCCTTTGTGAAGGGCAAGCGCGGCAAGATGGCTAAGAAAGTAGCCAAGGCCGCTTCCAGAGCATTTGTTGCTGCTCTCAGCGACATCGACACATCCTCAACTGAGGAGTCGAGCTCTGAGGAGGAGGAGTCCCCAAGGAAGGAGGACAAGAAGGACAAGAAGGGACGTGACTTCACCGGCCTTTGCTTCATGGCCGACAGCGATCACAGCGGCGATGAGCTTGACTCATCTGAGGTAAACCTATCATCTGACCAGCTTCTAATTAAATTAGATGAGCTGAATGAAGTAGTGCTTGGTCAGGATAGATTACTTGTGCAAGCCGCTAGAGAAAGAAAAGACCTTAGACTTAGGCTAGAAAATATGTCTACTGAATATGCCATGCTTAAGTCTAAATTTGATGATGCTGAATGTGAGTCTTGTTCTGTTGTCATGGGTGAGCTTGCTCAGTTGCGTTCTGTTCATGCTCAAACTCTCTCTGAGCTTGAGACTGCACAGAAGCAGCTTTTGGAGGTGGATTCTAGACCTCATGATGTTATTGATTGCATGAACTGCTCTTTATTACGCGATAACATTAATTTACGTGATAAGCATGTTCATGATTTGGAGGCTAGATTGGAGAGGGCCGGTAGTTCTAAGGATGTGCAGCCTGTGTGTGACACTTGCATTACCCTTAAGGACCAGCTAGGCACTGTTAGAGAGCGAGCTGAGAACCTCATGTCAAAAAATGAATACCTTCTTTCCGTGGTAAATAAATGCACTGAAGGGAAGGGTAGGATGGATTTGCTCTTGGCCAAGACCAAGTTGTGTGCTGATAGAGCCGGGGTAGCTCTAGGTTTGGGTTTTGAGAGGATAGCTTCAGACAGTAAGCCCAAAACTGTTTTTACCTCTCCTACCACCCTAGAGAAAGAGAGAGCTCTGTTAGACACCCCATCAGCCAAAAGGCCTACCCATCCACCAAAGAAAACCACTCCTCCTACCAAGAAAAATCCTCCCAAGAAAACCACACAGAAGAAACCCAAGGAGCCTGTGAGAGTTGCTCCTGTGACCCATGAGAGTGCCCCCAAGAGAGTGTTTCATTGTTCTTATTGTCAGCGGGCGGGTCATTTGATTGGTTTCTGTTTCCGTCGCATCAAGGATGAGCGACGTGCACAGGCGATGAGCTATCAAGACATGCATTACCCATCTTTAGGTATGCATGAGTCTGAGTTTTACTCTCGTCCTGTTTTTGAGGCTCCTCGTGCTTCTCGGAGAGGTTTTGCTCCTCGAGGTGTTCACCATGTTCCATATGGTGGTAGACCTCGAGCGAGTAGCTTTGTACCTCGTCAGAGTAGGAGACCTCGACATGCTTTGCGTTCTTTGCATGCAGGTAGACCTCGCACTTTGCATCAGTCTGATTTTTATGTGCGTAGACCATCTACTTTTACTGTGCCTACTACTCGTGTCACTCAGTGCTGGATGCCTCGTCATTATTTTACTCACCCCAGCACTGAGCGATCGAGACGTTCTTATCCTGTGTAGGCGACAGGTCGAGGCTTGGAGGGCACGTGGATTATGGACTCCGGTTGTTCGCGCCACATGACCGGAGATGTAAATTGGTTCTCCAGCCTCACAACAACCAAGCAAAGGGAACATATCACCTTCGGAAACAATCGAAGGAGTAGAGTGAAAGGTAAAGGTGTGGTAAGAATTAATTCGAACTTCACTCTCAAAGATGTTGCTTTGGTTGAGAACCTGGGATACAATTTGCTGTCTGTATCTCAGTTGCTTGATGAGGGCTTCGAAGTGCGATTTCATCGTGATACTTCGCAAGTGCTCAATTCTGATGGCGTTGTGGTGTGTAAGATCTTTAGGGTTGGGAGAGTTTTTGGAGCTGATTTTTCAGAGTCGTCTGGTTCTTCTCATTGTCTTGTTGCACATTCGACTTCTGAGCTTTGGAAGTGGCATAGGAGACTAGGGCATATGAGCTTTGAGTTGCTCGCTCGTTTGAGCGCCCTAGGTCTGATCCGAGGATTGCCCAAGCTCAAGTTTGAGAAGAATTTAGTTTGCGCTCCTTGTCGACATGGAAAAATGATTGCCGCTTCGCATTCGCCAGTCACCACTGTGATGACTGAACAGCCCGGAGAACTTCTCCATATGGACACTGTAGGTCCCTCTCGGGTTAGTTCTTTAGGCGGCAAGTGGTATGTACTTGTTATTGTCGACGATTTCTCTCGCTACTCTTGGGTCTTCTTTCTTGCCAGCAAGGATGAAGTGTTTTCACACTTTCGGAGCTTGGCTTTGAGACTTTTCACTGAACTCCCAGGTGCATTAAAATTCATTCGAAGCGATAATGGCACCGAGTTCAAAAATAGTCTCTTTGTTGACTTTTGCATGGAGCATGGCATAGAACATCAATTCTCTGCTCCGCGGGTTCCTCAACAAAACGGTGTTGTTGAGAGGAAAAACCGCACTTTGGTTGAGATGGCTAGGACGATGCTTGATGAGCATAGGACTCCTAGAAAATTCTGGGCTGAGGCCATGAACACTGCTTGCTACATCTCAAACCGAATCTTCTTGCGCTCAATTTTAAATTTGACATCTTATGAGCTGCGTTTTGGGAGACAGCCCAAGGTTACTCATCTTCGAGTTTTTGGCTGTCGCTGCTTTATCCTAAAACGTGGTAACTTGGATAAATTTGAGTCGCGATCTTCTGACGGGATCTTTTTGGGTTATACTACTCATGGTCATTCTTATCGTGTCTATAACTTGGAAACTAACACTGTCATCGAGTCATGTGATGTGACTTTTGATGAATCAACCCCCTCTGTTAGTTCTGCTTTTGAACAAGCAAATGAACACGACATGGAACAGACCTTATTCGAAGACGAAGATCCCGGAGAATTCGAGGATGATCCCCTACTACACTCGACATCAACCCCCGAAGCTGACCCCGCTTCTACTACTTCGGCACGAGGTCCCGAAGCGACTACCTCGACATCGGTCATCTTGGACCACTCCAACGCACAAGTTGAGGGGGAGACTGCATCCCGCCGCGAGGCTCCACATTATGTTCAAAGGATGCACCCTCCCGAGCAGATCATTGGTGAGCTTGATCAAAGGGTAACTCGTTCTCATGCCCATTTCACTAATGCTGCTTTTGTTGCTTCTTTCGAGCCTCTAGATGTTAGTCATGCACTTTCTGATTCTAGTTGGATCAATGCCATGCATGAGGAACTTGAAAATTTTGAGAGAAACCAAGTCTGGACTTTAGTTGATCCTCCACCAAATGTTCATTTCATAGGAACAAAATGGATTTTCAAAAATAAACAAGGGGAGGATGGAACAATTGTTAGAAATAAGGCTAGACTTGTAGCTCAGGGCTTTTCTCAACTAGAAGGGATTGATTTTACTGAAACCTTTGCACCTGTTGCTCGCCTTGAGGCCATTAGGATTTTGCTTGCCTTTGCGACATCCCGGGGATTCAAACTCTATCAAATGGATGTCAAAAGTGCTTTTCTTAATGGCTTCATAGGTGAAGATGTTTATGTAAAACAACCCCCTGGTTTTGAAAACCCCAAGTACCCACATAAAGTCCTTAAACTTCATAAGGCTCTTTATGGACTCAAGCAGGCCCCTCGGGCGTGGTATGATAGACTTAAGTCTTTTCTGCTTGAGCGAGGGTATTTGATGGGCTCTGTTGATAAAACCTTGTTTACTCTCAAGCATGGCAAAGATTTCCTCCTAGTTCAGATTTATGTGGATGATATCATCTTTGGTGGCTCTTCTCATGCTTTAGTTGCCGAGTTTGCAGATACCATGAGCAGGGAGTTTGAAATGTCAATGATGGGTGAACTCACCTTCTTCCTTGGTTTGCAAATCAAGCAAAGCAAACAAGGTACTTTTGTCCACCAGACAAAGTACACCAAGGACCTGCTCAAGAAGTTCGACATGTCCGATGCGAAGCCTCTCGCCACTCCAATGGCTACATCTGTAGCATTGGACCCTGACGAAGATGGAGAAGCCGTAGATCAGAAGGAGTTCCGGAGCATGATCGGCTCCCTCCTCTACTTGACTGCCACGAGGCCGGACATACACTTCGCTGTGTGTCTGTGCGCTCGTTTTCAGGCTTCACCACGAGCTTCGCACCGCCAAGCGGTTAAGCGCATCTTAAGGTATCTCAAACACACCCTTGAATTTGGCATATGGTATTCATCGTCTTCATCTTTATGTCTTAGAGGTTATTCAGATGCGGATTTTGCTGGGTGTAGAATTGATAGGAAGAGTACCTCTGGTACTTGTCATTTTCTGGGTACTTCTCGGGTTTGCTGGTCCTCCCGCAAACAGTCTAGTGTTGCACAATCGACGGCTGAGGCCGAATATGTTGCTGCAGCTAGCTGTTGCTCTCAGATTTTGTGGATGGTTTCCACTTTGCGGGATTTCGGGTTAGATTATAAGAGTGTTCCACTTTTTTGTGATAACACTAGTGCTATTTGTATTGCAAACAACCCGGTTCAGCACTCCAGAACCAAACACATTGATATACGGTATCATTTTCTCAGAGATCACAATGAGAAGGGTGATATTGAACTTCAATATGTTGATACCCAACACCAGCTTGCCGACATTTTTACAAAACCCCTCGATGCTTCTCGATTTGCTTACTTGCGTGGGGAACTTGGCATTTGTCACCCTTACGGCATTTTGTGAGGGGGAGCTGATTTTAATTGTCTTGCATATGCTCATTATGTGTGGAATTGCACTTACATCTTTTGCTATTATATGCCTGCTTTTAATTCAAAGAAATCATGACAGCTCAGCTCTATGAAATATGTCTGGAACATTGATTGTGCATGATGTTTTATTTTCTAAAATCAAAACTTGCTCACCGCACAATCTTGTATCTAGCTTGTTTAGGCTGGACTGCTTTTAGCTATCTTTTATCTACTTGACAGCAAGACACTGTTCCTTGGATGCTAAAATTTGCAACTTGAAAAATGTGTTCCTTATTCATGGATATTCATCAAAATATTTCATTTATCTGAATCAAAATCAAAAATCCATGATTTGCCTGGTTTAAATGAAAAGATCCAGGAGGGTTTCTTTGTCGCACTACTCTATTCTAGACTGCTTACCATTGCACTTTGGTCTGAACTGGAATAGTATAGTGTATGCCAAAATCACCGCCTTAAGCTTCAGATGGCTTTCATGCCTAGGCTTGGCCTGATTGGAAAGTATAAGGTGGACAAACAAATAACCCCTGGCATTAAGAAAAAGAACAACAAAATTAATTGATCATCAAGTTTGCTTTCACAGCTCCTTTTGAACAAGACTTGTCTGTCTAGGGTAGAATTTGTTAGCTTTGCGCAGTCCTTGCCTTCTCATGTCTAACTACTGTGATTAAGTGGTGATGCTTTTACTTCAAAATGACAAAATCACATGCCATCATCTTGTTTCACAGATTGTTAAATTGAGCTGAACACATGATCATTTGTGTTAATTTTGGCATATTTTTGCATTATATGTCTTTGCAATTCTATTCATTTCGCAGCTTTGCATCTTTTGAATGCTCCTTGATGCTTGCATTGCCAAAGGGGGAGAGATTTTGCTATGTTCTCTGCTGCAAGAAGGCATTATTTCTAAAGGGGGAGAGATTTTTGACATAAAGGGGGAGAAAAATTTGCTCAACTCAGGGGGAGTTTTTATCCAAAGGGAGTTTTGCCGAAGGGGCTTTTACTCTTTTACAAAGGGGGAGAAAAATTTTATCAAGTGACATGCTTTGGCTCTTTTCTGAGTTTTTATGGTCACTTGTGTGCTGAAAATTTTTCAATTTTCCTTATTTTGGATTTGGTTGTCAATGCACTCATCAAGGGGGAGATTGAGAAACCAAGGGTTGGTTTCGGTGTTTTGTGATGAGTGATTGACAGGATTTTACCCTCTGTTCGAAGGGTACCTCCGGAGGGGCTTCGGAGGTGGTACCTCCGAAGGGTGTTCGGAGGTGTGTCACCGGAGTGTGTTCGGTGTTTGCTTGCTGCAGCTGTGCAGCGGAGTGTGGCTGTCGGAGGGGTCCGGCAGTACACGATGACAGGGTTCGTACCGATGGCTTCGGTACTTTGGGCGGTACACCGGAGTGTGTACCGGAGGTTGTTAACCCGGAGAGGTCTCCGGAGTACTGGATACACTTGTTTGCTTGTCGGTGGTGCGCAGGGACTTCGGAGGCGACGGACAGGGTTCGAGCTAGGTGAACTTGGGTCAAGCGGGTGGCTTGATGCCAGGGGAGCGGGGAGCTCCGTCACGGTGGCTGCGAAGGTGGTCCGGGTCGGTCCTCGGGTCGAGGCGTGCCAGGTGAAGGCAGAGAGTGCGGAGCGTGGCTCCGGCTGAAGGTACTCCGAGACAAAGTCCTCGGAGGTGAGGCACTTCGAAGGTACTCCGAATGGAGTGACTTCGGAGATGGTGGACCAAGTCCTCTGCGAGAGGCAAGGAGTTCGAAGTGTGCTCCGGAGGGAGACACTCGAAGGTTGCCCGACGAAGGTCTCAGAAGTCGAGGCGCATCGAAGGCATGGTCCGGGTGAGGCTCGTCGAGGAGTGTGCTCGGAGTGAGACACTGCGACGGAGTGCTCATGGAATGCTTCATGCGGAGGCCTTGGACGAAGGAGGGACTTCGAAGGGTGGTACTCCGAAGGTGGGCTTCGGAGTGAGGTTGACTTGTGGTGCTTCGGCCATGCATGGCTTCGGTACACGGACGGACGGTGGTTGAGCTCGAAGTAGCTGCGAAGCCGTGGAGGTCCACTCCGGAGGTGGTGGTGCGAAGGCCCAAGGGGCTTTGACGGCTTCGGCTTAAAACCGTCACTGTATCGAAGGACTTCTTCGGCGGAGCGAAGGCCAACAGGCTGCAGGCTTCTCGCCGAAGCTTCCGCACCCCTCGCGTGCGAAGGGAGGTTCCAGAAGTCAACTCTGTAAAGGCTGACACTGTCTGTTCTGAAAAAGGCTGACACTGTCCCCTCTGCAGCTGACAGAGAAGCCTCCAAAATAAAGGTGGACTACCTTTTGTACCCCTTAGTTCTGTAGAGACAAATCTGTTGTAAACCCTAGGGGTAAAGTAGTCACTTCCTTAGGATGAAGCCGTGGGCTATAAATATGGGGGCTCGGTAGGTAACATTTAACACTTTGAGCATTTACTGTTGAGCTCCTGTAGACAGACCTCGCTGTATTCATTCTGAGTTCAATTTATTTCAGTGTTCCTTGTTCAAGCGGCGAAGCCCTGCTTCTCTTGTGCTTTTGCTTGAGCTTGTGTTGCATACCTCGCTAGTCTTTAGTTCACCGAAGCCTGTCTTGGCGAAGGGTGTTTTTCTCGCGAAGTGTGCTTTTCAGTGTGCTGTCGCTCTGTGTAACACGAGGCAAGACCTCGCTGATTACTAGCGAAGCCCTGTTCATTTCCCGTAGTGCTTCCTGTGTCGAAGCCCTTAGCGTAGTCCGTTGTGTGTGCGTGTAGACCTTCGCGTACGAAGCCCAGCACCAGTTGCTGTTGCCAAGTACTTGGTCGAAGTCCTCAGAGGGCTGTCCACTCTTGCGAAGGGTGAAGTGCGAAGTCTGCTCAAAGCACCCTGTGTGCGGAGCCTGCACTGACTTAGCAGAGTAGGTTTTCGAGGGTTGTAAGTGGAGCGAAGTCTTCTTGACTTCGAACTTTTGCCACTCCGAAGCCTGTGTTCGAAGGTGTCGAAGTACCTCCGAACCAGACCTTCGAAGGCTGTGTTCGAAGCCTGTTCCGCAGAAGACAGAACAGAACCGAAGGCTAAGTTTTTAGCCCGAAATTTTAAAAGCTCCCATTCACCCCCCCTCTGGTCGTCGTTTCCGGTCCAACAGCCACAAAGTCCTTCATGGACTTCTCCCGCAGCCACCTGGGATCGTTCGTGGTCTAGACACTTTAACAGTACTCCATCAATGGTTCGGCGATACAGTGTGTCGTCTATCAACACAAATTTAAATGCTTGTCGCCAAACCTTCCGATCAACCCTTTGGCTAGGGTCTCTCAAATACTGGATGATTGGAATTCTCCAATCGCCCTTATGGGCTTCGGAGGGTTTCGCTAGCTCACTCCCTGAACAAGTATCTAGGCTACTGATTTCGGGGTGCCCCCCGAGCCCTTCCTGCTTCTATCGAAGCCTGGCTGGACTGGCCGTGTATCAGGCCGAAGCCCCCTGTCGGAGGGTCCGGGCTCCAGGAGGCCCTCACTATCTCGAGGACTTTGGCTCACAGTCTCTGGCGTGCCAGACCCTTCGGTGGGTGGAGTACTCCGGTCCTAGGACCTCGGCGCGTGGTAGTCTCCGGCAGCTGTAGGGGTCCGACCCAGAGGGTGCGCCTGCCCGAAGTCACTGGCTTCGGCAGTGAAACCAAACATCGGCTTCTCCCGTACAGAGAATTTTCCTCTCCTGACTTGGTAACCAGACGCTTGCTGAGCCAAATCATTTGCAACCGAATTGGCCTCTCTTGACACATGAGAAATTTTGAAGTCATCAAAAGTAGCAACTATGTCTAAGCACTTATCCAAGTAGATGTTTAGCAAGCTGTTAAAACATTGAACACTCTTAGCCACTTGTTGTACTACTAACAGAGAATCACCATGCACATGAACATGTTTAACACCTATGGATTCTAACAATTCAAGCCCTAGCAGTAAAGCCTTGTATTCAGCTTGGTTATTAGTAGAAGGAAACTCTAAACGAGCCGAGGTATCAAAGTGCGCTCCGTTAGGTGATATGAGAACCACTCCAATACCTTGGCCATTTTTGCAAGCTAAACCATCAAAGTAAAGTTTCCACGACACTACCTCAATCAAAGCAACATTGTCGCTCCAACTGACATCTATGTAGTGATCAACTATAAAGTTGGTTACGATCTGGCCTTTCATAGCTCTTAGGGGTTCATAGGCCAAATCGTATTCAATCAAAGCGTAAGCCCACTTTCCGATTCTTCAACTTAGAATCGGCTTTTGCAACATGTGTTTTATAACATCGGTTTGGCAAACGACAACACACGTAGTAGGGAGAAGATAATGGCTCAATTTGGTACATGCATAGTAAAGTTACAAACACAAACATTCCACAAACGTGTACCTGGTTTCGGTGTCCAGCAGGCAGCGGATCAAGAACGTGATGATGTACTCTTTTCCTTCTACCTCCTGGGTTAGCACGGCCCCGATCACGCTATCTTTGGCAGCGATGTATAGCCTAAACAGAATACTGGCTTTGGTGCTCTCACCACGGGCGGCGATGACAAGCACTCCTTGATTTTCTCAAAGGCGCTTTGTTGGCTTGCCCCCCAAGTGAAATCGGCCTCATTCTTTAGCCGGAGTATGGGGACAAAGGCGTCAATCTTGCCAGACAAGTTGGATATAAAGAGATGCAAATAATTCATCTTGCCTAGCAACTTCTGCACATCTTTTTTGCATGTCGGCGCCGTAATGTTTCTAATCTTCTCAAGCCTCTTAGGATCAATCTCTATGCCTCTCTCATGAATCATGAAACCTAAGAACTTACCCGCTGACACGCCAAAAGCACATTTGAGTGGGTTCATTTTTAAACCATACTGCCGCATCCTATCAAAAGCAACTTTCAAATTGGCTAAATGGTTTCCCATAGCGTCTGATTTGACTATGACATCATCAATGTAAACCTCTAACATAACTCCTAGCAAGTCATGAAAGATCAAGTTCATAGCACGCTGATACGTGGCGCTAGCATTTTTCAAACCAAAAGTCATAACGACCCACTCGAATAAACCGACAAAACCAGAGCATCGAAAGGCAGTCTTGTAGACGTCCTCTTCGGCCATAAAGATTTGATTATAACCAGCATTGCCATCAAGAAAACTTAGTACCTTGTGTCCTGAAGCATCATTGATTAGCATGTCGACTATCGGCATCGGATACTCGTCCTTTTGAGTGGCCTTGTTCAGATCCCTAAAATCAATACATACTCGTATCTTGTCGCTCCCTTTCTTCTCTACAGGCACAATGTTAGCGACCCATTCTGCGTACCTGCATGGCCTAATAAATCCAGCTTTGAGCAGTCGCTCTACTTCTTCTTTAACTCAGTCATAAACGATCGAGTTAAAGCGATGAGGAGGCTGTTTATAAGGCCTAAATCCGGACTTGATAGGTAGCCGATGCTCCACGAGCTCACGGCTTAGTCCCAGCATCTCGCTATACTCCCATGCGAAACAATCGACATACGACCGAAGCAACTTTATTACTTCGGCCTTTTCATCAGGCTATAAATGTTGGTTTACAAAAGTCGACCTCGGGATGCTACCATCACCTATGTCAACTTCTTCTAAGGGATCGGCCGACGCAAAACCTTATCCTAATTTCTCTACTTCGCTAAAGTCCTCGATGGCCTCGGCAATACCATCTTTATTAGACCAGTACTGCTCTACATGAGACTTTAGCCAATCCAGATTACTCTTGCTAGACATGACTACTAATACAAAAATAGTCGTGCTACACCAGCCAGCTTTACAGACACTAGTACAAAACGTCCTCCGGACACGCTAACAAAATCGTAATCCGAAAGATCTCTACCTGACAGACACTCTACCTTGTTGTGAACGGCGTCAACTGACACATCGGCCAATGCTACTTAGGCCGAAGTGTCTGCGGGAATGACTTCTACTTCATTGCCGTCCCACTGAATTAGGCACTGGTACAGAGTAGAAAGAATGCATCAATTCACGTGAATCCAGTCGCACCCAAGCAGCACGTTGTAGTTACCTTGTACATCGACGACGAAAAATGCTATTGGCAACGTCTAGTTGCCCACTGTCAACTCCATGGAGAGCACGCCCTTGGCCTCGGAACTTTCGCCGTTGAAACCGTTGAGCATCAAGTTAGTCTTCTTCAGATCATCCTCGACTCTGCCAAGTTTCTTCAATAGCGAATAGGGCATTAGGTTAATAGTGGCGCCGCCGTCAACAAGCATACGGGAAATTGACTTTCTGTCAATGTGACCTCTGACGCAGAGAGGCTTCATATGGCGAGCCGAGTCCTCGGGCTTCTCAAAAATAGCGTTGCGTGGGCCGAGGTTCAATTGAGCGACCTTGGCCTCGTCCTGTGGTAGGGCAAACTCGGTGGGCAGCGTGACGATGTTGATGTCCATCGCTTGGGGTGTAGGCCCCTTGAGACAAGTGAGTAGTCGTCGTCGAGCATGTCATCATCGTCATCGCTCGGGCTAGGAGCCGGGTTGGTCATCTCAACCGGTTTCATCCTCCATACTTGTCTTGTAGTTGGCCGAGGGTGGATTTCTTCAAAAACAGTGTCGCGCTCATCTTCAGCCTTCTTCTCGCGCATCTCTTATGCCCGTAGTCATTGTAGACGCCTCTTTTGTGATCTGGACATGCTTGGAGGTGCCCAAGATGGTTGTGGCTTGGTGCTAGGTGCCACTGTCTATTTCCTGTCAACTTTAGCCGAAGTGGTACTGCTTACTTCAGCTTCGTGCACTCTGTATTCAGAGGGGCCTTTGCTGCGGACCCCGGCAGTCGGACCGGCCTCGTTCGGCCGATCAGACTAGGCTCCGGTGTAGGCTTCGGCCGAAGCAGGGGACTTACCTCCGTCAGACTTCGGCGATAAGGCCTTCGGGATTGGGACTTCCTGAGACCCTACTTTGACTGTGATAGCTTTGGACTCCCTGTCATCGGCCTCTCCACGCCTGTATTCTTCGACTTCGCTCTGCATGGGCTGATTCGGAGGTACCACGGACAGCCTGTGGACGATGCCTCCCTCCACTGCGTCTGTTTGTCCCTGCCATTCATAATACTCCGAAGGAAAACAAGGTATAGCGTTAAGTTGCGGAGGGTACTCTGGCTATGATACGTACGGAGCCCATGGAGTCCCCGCCCAGTTGTACGGTGGAGGCATCGGTGGCTCCAATGGCCTCGCCCATTGTGAGCCAAACCCATTACCCGGAGCGGGGTTCGGCAGAGTCGACGGTGTATCGGACCATATCAGTGAGGGGTCCTGCTAGGCTGGAGGTACGTTCGGCCAGTGTGGGCCGAAGTATCCTGTCGAAGGGTTCGTCTAGAGTGGTGCGGGGTTGGGCCATTGGGGGCCAAACTTGCTCCGCATGGGCTTCAGCCACTAGGGTCCGAAGCTATCGTACGGGGGTTCGACAATTGAGGTTTGAAGCCACTGTACGGAGTGTTAGGCCACTGTGGCCCGAAGTCCCCGTGCGGAGGGTCCGACCATTGTGGTCTGAAGCCATCACGAGGAGGGCTCAGCCACTGTGGTCCAAAGCTACCCTCAGAACGCCTTGGGCCCTTCGTCTGACTTAGTTTTTTAGCGCGGGGGCCTGCTCCCTTGGCTTTTCTTTGATGCTTGTTCAACAACATGTTGTATGTGACCTTTGGCTTCTTGCGAGTCTTAGCCGAAGGGGTGCTAATGTTTCATTTCTACACCCCCACCTCGGGGTTCCTAGGTACAAGTATGCGTGTGCGTGGCTCTCCAACAATTACCACCTTCCCTTTAGTCGACTCGGCATGTTCTAGCCGAATCAATACCTGCTTCTCGCCGAGGTCGACGGCGTTGATGGGGAAAGGATCTTTGTCCAGCTTCATCTTTGGATTGTGGTCTATTTTCAATCATCCTTCTTCTATGGCCGATTGAACCTGCTGTCGAAAAACATTGCAAACGTTAGTATTATGTGAATGTGAGTCATGCCACTTATAGTATGGATGTTTCTTCAACTCATCGGCAGATGGAATGACTTGGCCTTTAGGCAACCTGAGAAGCTAGTTCTTTAAGAGAAAATCAAATATTTTATCACACTTAGTTATGTCAAATGAGTACTTGACCTCACTAGGCCGATTCTTTGTGGGAGATGGCCATAACTCGGAGCACGTGATGGGTTTACTCTTAGCGTTCCAAACCCATTCGGCCATGTACATGTCGGCCAAATCCTCCTTTTTTGACTCCTCCTCATCGGAGTGTTCCATGACGTGGATTTCAGCCCTAGGCTTGTTAAACGTCTTAATAAACTTTTTATCTTTGGCTCGACCTTCCTGGACCAGAGCCTACTGCAAGACTTGGCTAACCTCTAAAAAGTCCTGGTTGTCTAATCTTTCTTTAATCTCGGAACGCAACCCATTAAAAGCTAGTTCCGCTAAATCCCTTTCTGAAGTACTAAGGATGAAACATCGGTTTCTAGTATCCCTAAAATGCTTGATGTACTCGGAGACGTTCTCATTAGATTTCTGCCTAACCGATGTCAAGTGTGAAAGCCTAAGTTCTATCTCACCCGTGTAAAAGTAGTCATGGAATTTTTGTTCCAACTCATCCCACGTCTGAACGGAGTTCGGCGGGAGCGCTGAAAACCAAGTGAAAGCGGTGCCGGATAGCGAAAGAGAAAATAGTCTAATTTTTAGAGCGTCTGTCCCACTAGCTTCTCCACACTGTGCTAAAAATTGACTAACATGCTCTAGTGTGGTTTTGCTACCCTAGCCGTCGAACTTAGTGAATTCAGGGATTCTATAGCCACGGGGGTAGGGTACTATATCGAAATGATCGGGATATGGCTTACGGTAAACCCTAACCCGACCCTTAGGCACGAAGCCGGCACATTCCCTAAATAGTGCGCGGATTCACTCCTCTAGGTCATCTTGGCCTGCTGCCTGCGCACGTCTCTCGTGCGGGGCATGACACGTGGCGGGATGTCGGCGTGTCGGCCATGGGCCTCTTCCCTACGCGCCAGCTGAACGACGTGCTCGAGCCCAGGTGCCTATGCATGTGGCGCGGGCAGCGCGGGCAGGGCTGGTACCAGTGCAGGTGGTGGTGGTGCGTGGTACACGGTGCTAGTTTGACCGTAAGCATAATGACTAGTCTCGGCCATGGGTGTTGAGGCCGGAGACATAACGGTCCTACCAGTGTTACCGTCAGTTTTGCTGTACACATGATTTACCAGAGGTACACTAGGAATATGGACTGGTGGTACGGCCTTAGTAAAGCCGAACCTTCAATCGGTTACGAGGGCAGCTCAAAGGCCTACCGAGACTACGATCCTAGTACTCGTCGGGTTCATGTGACACATGATATCATGTTTAATGAATCAGCACGTTGGGATTGGAACGTGAGAGGCGGAGGAGACCCGGACGACCACGACGACTTCATGATGGAGTGCATCAAGGGGATCTCCAGCGACACTGCTTCCTCTTCTTTGACGCATGCCCGACTGGCACGGTTGGCACTGGAGTGTGCTCGACTGACGTGGTCAGCACTGACGCATGCCCTACTAGGGCGGTTGGCACTGGTGTTGTAGGACCGAAAGTAGCGACCAGAGGGGGGGTGAATGGGCGCCTTAAAAATTCTTTCGAATCAATGGCCTGCTCCCAATACCCAACGCACCTCAAAAGACTAAGCAGCAAAGTATGAACATAATACCTAAGTCTAAAGGTATCTATCCTAGAAGCAACAGATGATAAAAAACAGAGAAACACCAAAGTAGTGCCACTAGGTAGATAAACAGAGATGCTCAAGACATGGAAGGTTAAACTTCTCAATGGATGATCTAAGTATAAATACAGTGAGATGAGAAGTTACTGTTCAGATTTTTCTCCTGTTCGGAACTTGGCGAAGCCTGCTCTACTGTGTCGAAGCCTGCTTCGGAAGTCAGTGCCGAAGCCTGCTTCGGAGGTGAGTGTCGAAGCCTGCTTCGGAGGTCAGTGTCGAAGCCTGCTTCGGAGGTCAGTGTCGAAGTCTGTCGAAGGCTGTTGTGAAAATGCCGAAGGTGTGTTTGGTCTAGCCTAGTTCGAAGTGGCAGGGAGCGAAGTATGCTTCGAAGCGAAGTATGAGAATATCGAAGCTTGCTTCGAACAAAGTACTTCGAAGCCTAGACTTCGAACAGAGGTTCGAACAGGCTCACAGAAAAACAACCTTCGAAGGATAAGCGAAGCCCGACACATGGCAGCAAGTTTAATTCGAAGCCTACACGACTACGTTCGAAGCTAGCACTAGCGATGTATAACCTTCGAACCACAGGCCAGCTTCGAAACTAGCTCCGAAGCCTGTCGAAGTATGAACTTTGAATAGCCAAAGTCGGAGTTCACCTTCGTAAAGACAATCGAAGTATGACAAGCCAACAGACTAAGTGCAACACATACTTCGAAGCTAGATTCACAGGACAAGAGCGAAGTCGAAGTTCAAACGAAGCCCTCGAGGATGTCAGATCGAAGCCTGCCTCACGGAGCTGAGGGGCTTCGAACAGAGAAGGGGCTTCGTCAGAGAACAGCCAGAAAAGAGACTTTAGTCCTGTCAACTCGATCAAAAAGCTGTGCAGTAAAAGCAAGGCTAGTACTAGAGCACTGTTGCTACAGCAAGAAGTAGTACTACTTGCGTGAAGAACAAATGCAACCGAGGCACATTCTCAGGAATAAATTCAACACCGCACAAACGAATCGAAGCTTCTGAACGAGAGAAATTTATGCATGCACCCCAACAAGAACAGAAGATTTAATCTTACTGAGAAAGAGTAAATGCAAGGCAAAATGCAATGAACAGGTGCCTGGCGGCGCACAGCAAGAGAGAGAAAGAGACAAGCACGCAGGAATAAAAAATGACCCAATGAATGATACAAAAAGTGATTTCTAGAAGGGTAGTCCAACCCTAGGGATTGGGGCCCTATTTATAGGCTGCCCAATAGCCTAGAATATTCCACCAGCCCCTTAGGGTTTTTACAGACGCTAAATAAAAGGAAAAGACTCAACTGCCCTTAGGAATTTTTACAAACAGAACTGACTGACTGTGGGCCTAGAGATACAGATGACTTATCCGAAAGCTGAGCTTTCATAGTGACTACGGCTTCTCTTCTGGACAGTCGGATACAAGATCAACGGTTGTCAGTTTTGCGCCGAAACTGACAAAGCCTCCACCGACTTTGCACCAGGTACCCAGATTGGGCCGGCCCGACTCCGCAGCTCTCTCAGCCCGGCAATCGCTCACCGCCCGTGTACCTGAGTCAGTCCTGGTCAACAGCCCAGTGGGTCTTCTACTGCTTCTGGCCCATGTACCCAGATTGGGCCAGCCCAACTTCGCAGCCTCCTCTGCCCGACAATCGCTCGCTGCCCGTGTACCTGAGTCACACGCGGCCCATGAAACAGCAGATCTCTTCTTCTTTTGTCCTCTTTGACTATCATTGACAATGACTCATCACATCTGGAGCCATGAGGCCCACGCTATTCAGCATGGCTCCTCAGGTGTATGCCCAACCGATGTGGTCGACACATATGCATGCCTGACTGACGCGATCGGCACTGGTGAGTACCCAACTAATGCAGTCGGAGTTGACTCGAGCGAGGCCAAATCTGATCGAGGCACTCTCAGATCTAATGTGACGCCGGGCGACATGCATGAAGGAGACACTTGGACGACTCATGCAGGGGCGCAAGACCTTGTGGAGTTCGTTTCCCCTCCATCCAACTTTGACGACTACGAGCTTGATCAGAACCATAACGAAGTACCACTCCGGTTCGGCACCATTAACAACCTGTTGGATGAGCTCCACTTCACCACCACGGAGGAGCCATCATCCTTCAAGGAGGCCGAACAACACCAAAGTTGGCATAGGGCGATGATAGAAGAGATGGACTCCATCAACGATAACCAGACTGTGGAGCTCGTTGACCCTCCTCAAAACGTGCGCCCGATTGGCCTCAAATGGGTGTTCAAGGTGAATAGGAATGAGCTCGGAGTCATCATAAAGCACAAGGCGAGGCTTGTTGCAAAGGGCTATGTCCAGCGGGCCGGGATTGACTTCATAGAGGTTTTTGCCCTGGTCGCACGGATTGAGTATGTGCGCTTGCTATTGGCGATTGCTGCACATGAGGGTTGGTTGGTTCATCACATGGATGTGAAGAGTGCCTTCCTCAATGGTGAGCTTGTCGAGGAGGTATACGTACAACAACCTGTTAGTAATTAGCTCTCGGGGAGGAGAGAGGGACCGAGTCCCTCTCCTCCTTGGAACTCGGACTTAGCCTAAACAGACTCCCCTGGTCTTTAGGCACCCTGATCGGGGGTGCCCCAACCGAATCGGTTGAAGGGCCCCTGGCACACAGCACTATATAAGTAAGGGTGACAGTGCACAGAACAGGTTGATGTTCATGTGCTAAGTCACCCAAAACCCAAAACCGATCTATGTGAGTGCTGGAGCGTTGGGAAGCCCCTTCGGCTCGCCGGACTTCTATGACGCCACAGCACCATGCCATGGTGTCTTCTTCTTCGTGCAACCCAAAGAGGTAACCCTAAGCTACCCTACTGGTCTAGCCCTAGCGATCCTAAGACCCCTTAGTTTTTCCATCAATGGTATCAGAGCATACAGGATGTTCTAGGGTTTAGGCTAGTTAGGGTTAGGGTGGCGTCGGGCCACCTTGAGCCGACGCCATCACGACACTAAGAACTCCATCCCCTAAGCCCTCTGCAAACCCCTAAGAATCCCGTAGTAAGAACCCTAAAATCACTAAGCAAATCCCCTCGGATGGGAAAATGAATCCCCAAATCCGAACCCTAAGTACCCCTAAGAATCCCCGCACTAAGCACTACTCAGAACCCCCAGGGTTAGGGTTCCCGAAACCCTAACCCTAACCCCGCGGTAAGAGAACCCAAGAGGGCCCTCGGTTTCGGCCAAGGAAGAAAAACAGAAACAAAAAAAAGGGGGGGCGAACAGGGGATTAGGGTTAGGGTTTTCACCCTAACCCTAACCTTAACTTTGCTTTAGAAGGGGGGCGGGTGCATACCCATGGCTCCTCACTGCCGGATCCGCTCGCCGGAGTCCGAGAAGACCACCGCCGCTGCGCTCGGGTCGGGTCCGTCGGTTGTGACCGCCACCGGTCAGCTCGATGGAGCGCCGCTCACCCTCGGGTGAGCGCGCGGCTCCGACCAGCCAACCAGCGGGTGGCCCGCCGCCAGTCGCCTTCGTCGTCGCTGTCGGGGGCGCCGCCGCTCCGCTCCGCTCCGCGCCGCGCCGCGCCGCCGCCGCTGCTCTCTCTCGCGCGCCGCCGCTCCGTTGCGCTCGCTGGGGGCCCCGGGAGAAATGCGCTAGGGTTTCCTTTGGGTGCGGGTTGCCAGCCAGTTTTGTCGCGGCGCCGATCACGCGCGGCCGTCGGATTTGATCCGACGGCCAACATTGATCGGGTCGTTTTTGGCCCAAGCGGGTGCATGATTTCGCGGCCTAGGCCCAGGTTGCGGCCTGGGTGCGCACGCGCGGGGGAAGGGGGTTATGGACCGGGCCGGTTTCTGTTTTGGGCCAGGCTTGATCAGTATTTTTTTGGGCCAGAATTCATTTATTATTTTTCAGAATTTTTGTAATTGTTTTCTGATTAATAATTTCTGAAAATTAAGTAATGGCCCAAAATTTGATATAAAATAAGTTAGTTGTGGGGAAAATATTGTATAATTTTGTACATACTCAGTAATTGTAGTATGAATTTTCCAGCATTTTTTTAAGTACTTTTTACGATGTTTTCTTTATTAAATTTAGTCTAAGGACTATATTTAATTAAGAAATATTCGTTTAGATTTTTGATTAAGTTTAAATTTAGATTGTATCAATGTTTTAAGAAGTTTATTAATTAAGTTTAAGCCTTCCGCTGTACATGTTAAGTTTAAGTTTTTCGTTGTGCATACACTATTTAAAATTACTCAGTAATTTTGTGTTCTGAGTTTTAAACCATTTTTAGTATTTTTTGTGATATTTATTTATTAAATTTAGTCTAAGGACTATATTTAATTGAAGAATATCTATTAGGAATTTTGTTTAAGTTTAAATTCAGAATTTTTATTATTTATTAAGAAGTGTATCAATTAGTTTTAAGTCTTCCGCTGTGCATACACTGTTATAAGATTAGTAACATATTCATCCTATCAATTAAGTAGCATTTATTCTGTCAATTAGATTTGAACCAACGAGATAATTTAATTTGACATTATAAATATTATATTTTGATAACATAGTAATTTTATCTCCTGACCAACGTTGGTGATGAAATTACTGTGGTTCAGTTGAATTGATTCTATTTCTGCCCAACGGTGATGTAGCTTTAATTCGCTTTTTTAAGTTTTTAAGAATGTCACATGTTAATTTTGACCAACGTTAAATTTTCATGTGTCATATTATGTCTGTTTTAATATACTTTGATAATGTTCCTTATTAGAAATTTGCTAAGTCATATCTCCGGCATTGAGTCTCTCAATGGTAAGAACTACGGTTCCCGGAGATGAGATATTAAGATAGCGATTGTGAAATAGGACATAGATCTTGCTTTAATGCTTGATTGTCTAACTAAGCGTGCGAAGCCCGTGATCTGAGAGGATGAAAGCCAAGAGGCTTTTGTCATAAGATTACGTGACTTCGCCGAAATAAGAATAAAATAACATATATCGTACTAAATGAAATCAGTGGAAACACAAAATGTATTATGATTAAGAGCTCCATTATGGAGCCAATTAGGGGTTCTATCCCACGTCATGATACTGCAAAGAGTATCTGAAGGTGAGAAACCAAGGGTTGGTTTCAGAGTCTGTGATGAGTGATTGACAGAGTTTAACCTCTGGTTCGAAGGGGTTCCTCCGAAGGGGTTCGGAGGTTGGACCTCCGAAGGTGTTCGGAGGCTGTTTCACCGAAGGCTTCGGTGGTTTTGGTTGCTGCAGCTGTTGCAGCTGAGTGTGCCTGTCGGAGGGGTCCGACATCACACTATGACTGGATTGTACCGAAGGTCTCGGTACTTTGGGTGGTATACCGGAGGGTGTGCCGAAGGTTGCTAACCCAGAGAGGTCTCCGGAGTACTGGATACACTTGTCTGCTTGTCTGTGGTGCGCAGGGGACTTCGGAGGCGATGGACGGTTCGCAGCAGGTGAACCTGGGTCAAGCGGGAGGCTTATGCCAGGGGAGCAGGGAGCTCCGTCACGGTGGCTGCGAAGGGGTCTAGGTCGGTCCTCGGGTCGAGGTGCGCCAGGTGAAGGCAGTAAGTGCGGAGCGTGGCTCCAGGTGAAGGTACTCCGAGACGAAGTCCTCGGAGGCGAGGCACTTCGAAGGGTACTCCGGAAGGAGTAACTTCGGAGTTTGGTGGACCAAGTCCTCAGCAATGAGGCAAGATGTTCGATGTGTGCTCCGGATGTGTGCTCATGGAATGCTTCATGCGGAGGCCTTGGACGAAGGAGGGACTTCAAAGGGTGGTACTCCGAAGGGGGGCTTCGGAGTGAAGCAGGCTTCGGAGCATGGCTGGCTCCGGAGTGAGGATGACTTGTGGTGCTTCGGCCATGCATGGCTTTGGTACATGGACTAACGGAGTTCGAGCTGGGAGAAGCTGCGAGGCCGTGGTGGTCCACTCCGAAGGTGTTGGTGCGAAGGCCCAAGGGCTTTGATGGCTTCGACTCAAAATCGTCACTGTATCGGAGGCTAACTTTGGTGAAGCGAAGGATGTCAGGCTCAAGGATTCTCACCGAAGCTACCGCACCCCTCGCGTGCGAAGGGGGGCTTCAGAAAAGTCAAAGACTGTAAAGACTGACAATGTCTGCTCTGCAAAAAGCTGACGTTGTCCCCTCTGCAAAGCTGACAGAGAAGCCTCCAAATAAAGTTGACTACCTTTTGTACCCCTCTGTTCTGTAGAGACAAAACCAATGTAAACCCTAGGGGTAAAGTAGTCAATTCACTTGGGTGAATAGTGGCTATAAATAGTGGGGCTGGGTAGGTAACATTGAACACTTTGAGCATTCACTATTGAGCTCCTGTACTAGCCACCACACTTTGTATTCATCCTGTGAGTTCATTTATTGTGTTCCTTGTTCAAGCAGTGAAGCCCTGCTTCTGTGTTGAGTTTCTGCTTGAGCTTGTTTGCATACCTCGCTAGTAGTAGTGCACCGTAGCCTGTCTAGGCGAAGTGTGTTTTGTGCGAAGTGTGCTTTTCAGTGTGCGTTCGCTCTGTGTAACAGGAGGCTAGACCTCGCTGCTTACTAGCGAAGCCCTGATCAAAGCTAGGTTCTTTTCCCGTGTCAAAGCCCCTAGCGAAGTCTGTTAGTGTGCGTTTTAGACTTTCTGTGTACGAAGCCCAGCACCAGTTGCGGTCGCTAAGTACTTTGTCGAAGTCCTCAGAGGGTAGTCCACTCTTGCGAAGGGTGAAGTGTGAAGCCCGCTCGAAGCACCCTGTGTGCGGAGCCTGCACTGACTTAGCGGAGTTGATTTGTCAGGGTTGTAGGTGGAGCGAAGTCTTCTTGGCTTCGAACTTTTGCTCCTTGCGAAGCCTATATTCGGAGCCGTCAAATACCTCCGAACCAGAACTTCGAAGGTTGTGTTCGAAGCCTGTTCCGCAGTAGACTGAATTAAAACAGAAGGCTATTTTTAGCCCGAGTTTTTAAAAGCTCCCATTCACCCCTCTCTGGTCGCCGTTTCCGGTCCAACAATTGGTATCAGAGCGGGTTAAGATCACCAGTTGACCTTAACCGGTTTTGTGATCTTTTGGTGACATGGAAAGAGTTAGTAAAATTCCTCTATTCGATGGGACTGACTTTGCATACTGGAAGGTGCGCATAGAGGCTTACTTGCTAAGCCAAGGAAATGCAATTTGGGAGATTGTGGACTCACAATACTCCATCCCTGAGACTCGCACCTCTCAAACAGAGAAAGATCAATATAATGCCAACTCCAAGGCTAGGAATATAATGTTCATTGGTTTGAGCCGGAGTGAGTTTGATAGGGTGCAGCACCTTAGGACTGCTAGGGAAATTTGGACCACTCTCACTATTTTTCATGAGGGCTATACACAGATTAAGGCCAGGCGCCAAAGCACATACAATCAATAGTATCAGCGGTTTGTGCAGGCACCTGGTGAATCCATAGATGCCATGTTTTCTTGCTTTGATGCGATAGTGAGTAACTTGTGGTACAACGGGACGCTTGCTTACAATGATCATGACAGGGCTATCAAGCTTCTCTATGCTCTTGACCGTAGCATATGGGAAGTGAAGATATCCAGCATTGAGGAGTCTGCAGGTTATGACACATTGACCTGTGATGAACTCTTCAGCAAGCTGAAGTCCACAGAGATTGCCAAGGCATCTCTTGCAGTGCACAGAAACTCTTTCCCACAGCCATTGGCATTGGTTTCTAGCACTAGCCGTGGCACCACTACAGAACCGAGCACATCTGGTACGTGTATTCTTGCAGATGGTTTTGCTTTGTCCTCCCTGGTCTCCGTCACTAAGGAGCAGGTGGATACTCTGGATGATGATGAGCTTGCTCTCATTGCCAGAAGGTTCACCCGTTTTCATCATGAGAGACGGGATCAAAGGAGAAGTGGTTTTAGTGGTTGTTTTGAGTGTGGCGACACCTCTCACATCAAGGCTAATTGCCCCAAGCTCAAGAAGAGAGATGAGAGTGAGCGCCCTAAATACCACAAAAAGGAGAGGAAGCCTTTTGTGAAGGGCAAGCGCGGCAAGGTGGCTAAGAGAGTAGCCAAAGCCGCTTCCAGAGCATTTGTTGCTGCTCTCAGTAACATCAACACTTCCTCAACTGAGGAGTCGAGCTCTGAGGAGGAGGAGTCCCCAAGGAAGGAGGACAAGAAGGACAAGAAGGGACGAGACTTCACCGGCCTTTGCTTCATGGCCGACAGCGATCACAGCGGCGATGAGCTTGACTCATCTGAGGTACCACTATCCTCTGACCAGCTTTTAATTAAACTAGATGAACTGAATGAAGTAGTTCTTGGTCAGGATAGATTACTTGTGCAAGCCGCTAGAGAAAGAAAAGACCTTAGACTTAGGCTAGAATCTGTTTCTACTAAGTATGTCATGCTTAAGTCTAAAGTTAATGATGCTGAATGTGAATCTTGTACTGTTTTCATGGGTGAGCTTGCTCAGTTGCGTTCTGTACATGCTCAAACTCTTTCTGAGCTTGAGACTGCACAGAAGCAGCTTTTGGTGATTGATTCTAGACCTCATGATATAATTGATTGCATGAACTGTTCTTTATTGCGCGAGAGCATTAATTTACGTGATAAGCATGTTCATGATTTAGAGGCTAGATTGGAGAGGGTCGGTAGTTCTAAGGATGTGCAGCCTGTGTGTGACACCTGCATAACCCTTAAGGACCAGCTAGGCACTGTTAGAGAGCGAGCTGAGAACCTAATGACTGAAAATGAATACCTTCTTTCTGTGGTTAACAAATGCACTGAGGGAAAGGGTAGAATGGATTTGCTCTTGGCTAAAACCAAGATGTGTGCTCACAGAGCAGGGGTAGCTCTAGGTTTGGGTTTTGAGAGGATTTCTTCAGACTGTAAAAACAAAACTATTTTCACCTCACCCACTACCTTAGAGAAAGAGAGAGCTCTGTTAGACACTCCATCAGTCAAAAAGCCTACCCGAACCCAAAAGAAAACCACTCCTCCTGCCAGGAAAATCCCTCCCAAGAAAACCACTCAGCAGAAGCCCAAGGAGCCTGTGAGGGTTGCTCCTATGACCCATGAGAGTGCCCCTAGGAGAGTTTTTCATTGTTCCTACTGTCAGCGGGTGGGTCATTTGGTTGGGTTCTGTTTTCGTCGCATCAGGGATGAGCGGCGCTCTCAGGCGATGAGTTACCAGGACATGCATTACCCATCTTTAGGTATGCATGAGTCTGAGTTGTACTATCGTCCTGTCCTTGAGGCTCCTCGTGCTTCTCGGAGAGGTTTTGCTCCCCGAGGTGTTCACCATGTTCCATATGGTGGTAGACCCCGGGCGAGTAGCTTTGTACCTCGTCAGAGTAGGACACCTCATCATGTTGTTAGATCACAGCATGTTGGTAGACCTCGCACTTTGCATCATTCTGATTATCCTGTGCGTAGACAGTCTACTTTTACTGTGCCTACTACTCGTATCACTCAGTGCTGGATGCCTCATCATATTTTCACTCACCCCATCACTGAGCGATCGAGATATTCTTGTCATGTGTAGGCGACAGACCGAGGCTTGGAGGGCACGTGGATCATGGACTCCGGTTGTTCACGCCATATGACTGGAGATGCAGCATGGTTCTCCAGCCTCACCACAACCAAGCAAAGGGAACATATCACCTTCGGAAACAATCGAAGGAGTAGAGTGAAAGGTAAAGGTGTGGTAAGAATTAATTCGAATTTCACTCTCAAAGATGTTGCTTTGGTTGAAAACCTGGGATACAATTTGTTATATGTATCTCAGTTGCTTGATGAGGGCTTCGAAGTGCGATTCCATCGCGATACTTCGCAAGTACTCAATTCTGATGGCGTTGTGGTTTGTAAGATCTTTAGAGTTGGGAGAGTTTTTGGAGCTGATTTTTCAGAGTCATCTGGTTCTTCTCATTGTCTTGTTGCACATTCTACTTCTGAGCTTTGGAAGTGGCATAGGAGACTAGGGCATATGAGTTTTGAGTTGCTCGCTCGTCTGAGTGCCCTAGGTCTGATCCGAGGATTGCCCAAGCTCAAGTTTGAGAAGAATTTAGTTTGCGCACCTTGTCGACATGGAAAGATGATTGCCGCTTCGCATTCGCCAGTCACCACAGTGATGACTGAACAACCCAGAGAACTTCTCCACATGGACACTGTAGGTCCTTCTCGGGTTAGTTCTTTAGGCGGCAAGTGGTATGTGTTAGTTATTGTCGATGATTTCTCTCGCTACTCTTGGGTCTTCTTTCTTGCCAGCAAGGATGAAGTGTTTTCACACTTTCGGAGCTTGGCTTTGAGACTTTTCACTGAACTCCCTAGTGCATTAAAATTCATTCGAAGTGATAATGGCACTGAGTTCAAGAACAGTCTCTTTGTTGACTTTTGCATGGAGCATGGCATAGAACATCAATTCTCTGCTCCGCGGGTTCCTCAACAAAACGGTGTTGTTGAGAGAAAAAACCGCACTTTGGTTGAGATGGCTAGGACGATGCTCGATGAGCACAGGACTCCTAGAAAATTCTGGGCTGAGGCCATGAACACTGCATGTTACATCTCAAACCGAATATTTTTGCGCTCAATTTTAAACTTGACATCTTATGAGCTATGTTTTGGGAGACAGCCCAAGGTCACTCATCTTCGAGTTTTTGGCTGTCGTTGCTTTATCCTAAAACGTGGTAATTTGGATAAATTTGAGTCGCGTTCTTCTAACGGGATCTTTCTGGGTTATACTACACATGGTCATTCTTATCGTGTTTATAACTTGGAGACTAACACTGTCATCGAGTCATGTTATGTGACTTTTGATGAATTAACCCCCTCTGTTAGTTCTGCATTTGAACAGGCAAATGAACACGACATGGAACAGACCATCTTCGAAGAAGAAGATCCCGGAGATTTCGAGGATGAACCCCTACTACCCTCGACATCAACCCCCGAAGCTGACCCTGCTTCAACAACTTCGGCACAAGGTCCCGAAGCAACTACCTCGACATCGGTCATCTTGGACCACTCCAACGCACAAGTTGAGGGGGAGACTGCATCCCGCCGTGAGGCTCCACATCATGTTCAAAGGATGCACCCTCCCGAGCAGATCATTGGTGAGCTTGATCAAAGGGTAACACGTTCTCATGCTCATTTCATTGATTCCTCTTTTGTTGCTTCTTTCGAGCCCTTAGATGTTAGTCATGCACTTTCTGATTCTAGTTAGATCAATGCCATGCATGAAGAACTTGAAAATTTTGAGAGAAACCAAGTCTGGTCATTAGTTGATCCTCCACCAAATGTTCATTTCATTAGAACAAAATGGATTTTCAAAAACAAACAAGGGGAGGATGGGACTATAGTTAGAAACAAGGCTAGACTTGTAGCTCAGCGTTATTCTCAATTAGAAGGGATTGATTTTACTGAAACTTTTGCACCTGTTGCTCGTCTTGAGGCCATTAGGATTTTGCTTGCCTTTGCGACATCCCGGGGATTCAAACTCTATCAAATGGATGTCAAAAGTGCTTTTCTTAATGGTTTCATAGGCGAAGATGTTTATGTAAAACAACCCCCAGGTTTTGAAAACCCCAAGTACCCACATAAAGTCCTTAAACTTCATAAGGCTCTTTATGGACTCAAGCAGGCCCCTCGGGCTTGGTATGACAGACTTAAGTCTTTTCTGCTTGAGCGGGGGTATTTGATGGGCTCTGTTGATAAAACCCTATTCACTCTCAAGCATGGCAAAGATTTCCTCCTAGTTCAGATTTATGTGGATGATATCATCTTTGGTGGCTCTTCTCATGCTTTGGTTGCCGAGTTTGCAGATGCCATGAGCAGGGAGTTTGAAATGTCCATGATGGGTGAACTCACCTTTTTCCTTGGTTTGCAAATCAAGCAAGGCAAACAAGGTACTTTCGTCCACCAGACGAAGTACACCAAGGACCTGCTCAAGAAATTCGACATGGCCGATGCGAAGCCACTCGCCACTCCAATGGCTACATCTGTAGCATTGGATCCTGACGAAGATGGAGAAGTCGTAGATCAGAAGGAGTTCCGAAGCATGATCGGCTCCCTTCTCTACTTGACTGCTACGAGGCCGGACATACACTTCGCAGTGTGTCTGTGCGCTCATTTTCAGGCTTCACCACGAGCTTCGCACCACCAAGCGGTAAAGCGCATTCTAAGGTATCTCAAACATACCCTTGAGTTCAGAATATGGTATTCAGCGTCTTCCTCTTTATGTCTTCGAGGTTATTCCGATGCGGATTTTGCTGGGTGTAGGATTGATAGGAAGAGTACCTCTGGTACTTGTCATTTTCTGGGTACATCATTTTCTCAGAGATCACAATGAGAAGGGTGATATTGAACTTCAATACGTTGATACCCAACACCAGCTAGCCGATATTTTCACAAAACCCCTCGATGCTTCGTGTTTTGCCTACTTGCGTGGGGAACTTGGTATTTGTCACCCTTACGACATTTTGTGAGGGGGAGCTGTTTTTAATTATCATGCATATGCTCATCATGTGTGAAATTGCATTTACATCTGTTGCACTTATATGCCCAATTCTAATTCATAAAATCATGACAGCTCAGCTCTTTTTAATTTATCTGAAACATTAATATGCATGATGTTTTCTTTCCAAACTCAAATCATGCTCACTGCTCAATCTTGTATCTAGCATGTATATGCAGGACTGTTTTAGCTATCTTTTATCTGCTTGATAGCAAGACACTTTTTCTCTGGATGCTAATTTGTGCAACTTGAAAAATTGTTCTACATATTCATGAATATTCATAAAATGCTAAAAAAATTATTCATTTAATCAAAATTCAAAAATCCATGATTTACATGCTTCAAGTTAAAAGATCCAGGTGGGTTTGTTTGTCGCACTACTCTATTCTAGACTGCTTACCATTGCACATTGGTCTGAACTGGAATAGTGTAGTGTCTGTCAAAATCATTGCCTTAAGCTTCTGATGGCTTTCATGCCTAGGCTTGGCCTAATTGGAAAGTATAAGGTGGACAAACAAATAACCCCTGGCATTAAGAAAAGAACAACAAAATTCATTGATCATCAAGTTTGCTTTCATTGCTCCATTTGAACTTGACTTGTCTGTCTAGAGTAGAAATTGACTAGCTTTGCGCAGTCCCTGCTTTTACTTGTCTAGTTTCCTTGACTAAGTGGTGATGCTTTTATTTCAAAAAATGATAAAATCACATGTTGTCATCATGTTTTTAGAGAATGTTAAATTGAGCTGAGCACATGATCATTGGTATTACTGTTGGCATATTTTTGCTTTGTATGTCTTTGCAATTCTGCTCATTTCCAAGCAATGTATCTTTTACATGCTCCTTGATGCTTGCATTGCCAAAGGGGGAGAAATTTTTGAGTTCTCTATTGCAAGGGGGTACAATTAAATTACTCAGGGGGAGTTTTTATCTTGAAAAAGGGGAGATTTGCCGAAGGGGCTTTTACTCTTTTGAAAAGGGGGAGGAAAATTCTTTTGTCAAGTGACATGATTTGGCTCGTTTCTGAGTTTTTATGGTCACTTGTGTGCTGAAATTCTTTAAATTTTCTTGAACTTGAATTTGGTTGTCAATGCACTCATCAAGGGGGAGATTGAGAAACCAAGGGTTGGTTTCAGAGTCTGTGATGAGTGATTGACAGAGTTTAACCTCTGGTTCGAAGGGGTACCTCTGAAGGGGTTCGGAGGTTGGACCTCCGAAGGTGTTCGGAGGCTGTTTCACCGAAGGCTTCAGTGGTTTTGGTTGCTGCAGTTGTTGCAGCGGAGTGTGCCTGTTGGAGGGGTCCGACAGCACACGATGACTGGATTGTACCGAAGGTCTCAGTACTTTGGGCGGTACACTAGAGGGTGTGCCGAAGGTTGCTAACCCGGAGAGGTCTCCAGAGTACTGGATACACTTGTCTGCTTGTCTGTGGTGCGCAGGGGACTTCGGAGGTGACGGACGGTTCGCAGCAGGTGAACCTGGGTCAAGCGGGAGGCTTAATGCCAGGGGAGCAGGGAGCTCCGTCACGGTGGCTGCGAAGGGGTCTAGGTCGGTCCTCGGGTCGAGGTGCACCAGGTGAAGGCAGTAAGTGCGGAGCATGGCTCCGGGTGAAGGTACTCCGAGATGAAGTCCTCGGAGGCGAGGCACTTCAAAGGGTACTCCGGAAGGAGTAACTTCGAAGTTTGGTGGACCAAGTCCTCAGCAATGAGGCAAGGTGTTCGATGTGTGCTCTGGATGGAGACACTCGAAGGTACCCGACGAAGGTCTCAGAAGTCAATGTGCATCGAAGGCATGGTCCGGGTGAGGCTTGTCGAGGAGTGTGCTCGGGGAGAGGCACTGCGACGAAGTGCTCATGGAATGCTTCATGCGGAGGCCTTGGACGAAGGAGGGACTTCGAAGGGTGGTACTCCGAAGGGGGCTTCGGAGTGAAGCAGGCTTCGGAGCATGGCTGGCTCCGGAGTGAGGATGACTTGTGGTGCTTCGGCCATGCATGGCTTCGGTACATGGACTAACGGAGTTCGAGCTGGGAGAAGCTGCGAGGCTGTGGTGGTCCACTCCGAAGGTGTTGGTGCGAAGGCCCAAGGGCTTAGACGGCTTCGGCTCAAAACCGTCACTGTATCGGAGGCTAACTTCGGTGAAGCGAAGGCCGTCAGGCTCAAGGCTTCTCACCGAAGCTACCGCACCCCTCGCGTGCGAAGGGGGGCTTCAGAAAAGTCAAAGACTGTAAAGGCTGACAATGTCTGCTCTGCAAAAAGCTGACGCTGTCCCCTTGCAAAGCTGACAGAGAAGCCTCCAAATAAAGTTGACTACCTTTTGTACCCCTCTGTTCTGTAGAGACAAAACCAATGTAAACCCTATGGGTAAAGTAGTCAATTCACTTGGGTGAATAGTGGCTATAAATAGTGGGGCTGGGTAGGTAACATTGAACACTTTGAGCATTCACTGTTGAGCTCCTGTACTAGCCACCACACTTTGTATTCATCCTGTGAGTTCATTTATTGTGTTCCTTGTTCAAGCAGCGAAGCCCTGCTTCTGTGTTGAGTTTCTGCTTGAGCTTGTTTGCATACCTCGCTAGTAGTAGTGCACCGTAGCCTGTCTAAGCGAAGTGTGTTTTGTGCGAAGTGTGATTTTCAGTGTGCGTTCGCTCTGTGTAACAGGAGGCTAGACCTCGCTGCTTACTAGCGAAGCCCTGATCGAAGCCAGGTTCTTTTCCCGTGTCGAAGCCCCTAGCGAAGTCTATTAGTGTGTGTTTTAGACTTTCTGTGTACGAAGCCCAGCACCAGTTGTTGTCGCTAAGTACTTGGTCGAAGTCCTCAGAGGGTAGTCCACTCTTGCGAAGGGTGAAGTGCGAAGCCTGCACTGACTTAGCGGAGTTGATTTGTCAGGGTTGTAGGTGGAGCGAAGTCTTCTTGGCTTCGAACTTTTGCTCCTTGTGAAGCCTGTATTCGGAGCCGTCAAATACCTCCGAACCAGAACTTCGAAGGTTGTGTTCGAAGCCTGTTCCGCAGTAGACTGAATTAAAACAGAAGGCTATTTTTAGCCCGAGTTTTTAAAAGCTCCCATTCACCCCCCCTCTGGTCGCCATTTCCGGTCCAACAGAAGGTGACTTTTCTAAGGCGTATGCTAGCACCCTTATTAAGAAAAGCTTAGTAAGTTTTTGCGACATGGTTTTCA
Source organism: Zizania palustris (assembly GCA_019279435.1). NCBI lineage: Eukaryota > Viridiplantae > Streptophyta > Magnoliopsida > Poales > Poaceae > Zizania > Zizania palustris. The sequence goes on along the minus strand of JAAALK010000080.1, from coordinate 41,161,295 downwards.
AAGCTGAAACCCATGAATAAAGAGCTCGAGGACGACATTATCGTCCAATTTTTATTATGACGTCACACTAAGTTTTTTTGATCATTTTGTGATCAACTACAACTTACAGCGAGAGTGTTGGAGTTTGTAGATGCTGATTTCAAACTATGTATAAGAATTAAGTAAGCACATAATGATTTAGGTCATAATGTGCAACATAAATAAAGGGGAAGAAGCATTATAAGACTCATTCTAATGATGCTAAGGACTCCTCTTATAAGCTCACATAAAGGAACATGATGTCTTGAAGGGCATGTACAGACATGTAAGGAGAAACACCACATGAAGGAATATGTGGAGTTCCCAAAATGGATGAACAAGAATGGTAATAGATGAATTTTCGCACTTAGAAATAAAGTCTTTAGTCTTGCTTTTGAGCATGACAAACTTTATTTATTTTCTCAAGATGATTTTATCATCTGAGAATAATGATAAGAGCAAAAGAATTGATGACGTATTTTCAAAATTATGGCACTATCTAATGGGCCATATTTCGAGGGGGGATTGAACGTTTAGTCAATTCTTCCGCTTTAGTTTCTTTAGACTGAGTTTCATGCATATATTGCATTAAGATAAATACGTCAAATAAATTAAGAAAGACACGAAATTAAGTTTAATGATTGTAGTAATTTTTATCTCCTGACCAACGTTGGTGAAAATGTTATTATATTTAAGTTCAATTGATTCTAATTCTACCCAACGGTGATTTAGAATTAATTGATTAACATTTATCCAATCTAAGAGCGATCAGATCATCAGTTGTTCTGGATAAATTTAAGATGTTTTTAAGGCTGATTCTTATATCAGCATGATCTAAAGTTTAAAAGAGTAAGATCTGACCGTGGTACGGTCAATATACCCCGTATGGCCAATTTCTTGAACTCTTTGCAAGGTTCTATAGAAAATGGCAAAATAGCCCAGTATTTTATATCGGGTGTATCTTAGCAAAATAGAGTGGCTATAAGGTGCACTCGCACCTCAGTGGACATAGTAAGTAGTATGGTAAGTTTTTCCACTCTACCGATTAATTTGTGGATGGAGGCATTCAAACCACCATTCATAATTTTAATTGGATCCCTAATAAATTTGTGCCTAAAAGCACCATAAGAATTATGGACAAGACGATAACCATTTTCTAAATTATTTTAGAATAAGGGTATGTCGTCCTGCTAAGGCTATATTTTAACCCAAATATTAATAAGTTAAAGTCCTAAGACAGTAAGTTGTCAATTTTATTGACTGCAAAGATAAGACTAAGTGATCTCGTTTTTTAATGTCTTGACAGATATGTTAAGAAACGAGACATGTATTTTTTAGAAGATGCTTTAATGTAACACCCCAAATTTTCAAAACAATAAAAATATTATTAAATTCAATTTCTGGGAATTATTATTTCATAAAATACTTTTAAATCCCTTTTATACCCTTTTGAACTACAGCATAGAGTAGATGACCAAATCAGGAGGTGAAACTTTTTGTATATGATCCTAAGACCAAAATATAATTTTGAGAATTTTTATAAATTTTTACCAGCCTTGGAAGTAGCCCTAATATTTTAATCTATTTTCTGGAATTATTTTTATTCGGAAAGGTATTAGAACAGTAATGGGCTCCCCCCCTCCCTTCTCTCTCTCCCGGCCGGCCCAGCCCGTTACCGCGCCCGCCTCTGGCTGACAGCCCGGTCCCACCTGTCGGCGCCGAATCCTTCCCCTCGCGCGCGAACCCGACACGTCGGCCCCACACGTCAGTCGCCACCCTCGCCCGTTCGCGCTCACTGGCCAGTGGCCCCCGCCGGTCAGCTTCGCCTTCAACCTCCCGCCGTCGCCCCCAAATCGCGCCGGCCGACGACCTCGCCCTCGGATCCGCCTCGCCGGCCCGTCCCGCATTAATTCGTCGCCATTACTCGGTCCCCCGCGTCGCGCCGACCGTTTCCCCCCCGTTAAAACACGCCTTTATGCCACGGGATCGCCGCTACGCGTGCATGGCCGAGCCATCGCCGGCGAGTAAAGGCCCTCGGCCGGTTTCCTTGCATGCGAGCCCTCCCCGGCGTCCTATTTAAGCCCCCAGCCTGAGCCGCGTCCGACCCCCACGCTTAATCGCCTCGAGAACGAACAGAGCACTCGCATTTCGCTTTTTAGCGCACACCCTCTGATTCACCTCCGGCCACCGCTCGCCGTCGCACCGGACCACCTCCGCCCGTGCCTCCGCCACCAACGTGACCGCGAGAACGACCCCGACCTCGGCCACCCCTCCGCCGATGTCGAACCCCGCCGGATCGCCGTCGCCGCCAAGGACCCGAACGCCTCCACCGCCTACGCTCGTCGCCGGCCTCGCTCCGTCGACCCCGGACCACCGCAACGGTACCCTTTTGTTCCCCTCGGTACCCCCTTTCCGTTTTTAGCTCTAGCTAGACTAGATAGCCCTCGACCTCGCCGGAATCGCTCGCCGTCGTACCACCGGAGTCGGGGAAGAAGGGGTACTTTACCCCCCCGACACGCACTGTGCCGGATTCAATCCTGGCCGTGCGATCCAGATCCAACGCTTGGGTTAAATCATCTGTTGGTTTAATCCTGGCCGTCGGATCTGAGTGAAGCGGTACGGTGCGATCTCGTGCGTCCATCTGTATTTAAAACCCGCGTTTAATCCCGTGCGTCCACGTGGTACCGGTTCGAACGTTTTAATCCTAGCCGTCCATCGCGACTTACGCGTCCCGCCTCGCCCTCGCGCGTCGGATCTGGATCCGACGGTCCAGATCGACCCGGCGCACGCGCACAGTGCGCGGGTTCACCGTGGGCCTGGCTCACCGTGGACCCGAGAGGTTTAAAATTTGAAAATAAATTCCAGAAATGCTTTTAAACTTGTAAAATTCATATCTAATGCATTTGGACTCTAAAAATTACCATTCCAATTTTAGAAAATTCATAAAATTATTCTCCACATGTTTATGCAATAAAAACAGTAGGTTTATTTTGACATTTTTATGTTTATTCAAATAATTATTCAAAAGCCTTTAGGATTAAAATATGGATTAAAATATTTAAACTTCAGAAAAATTTATATTAATTTCCTTTCTGTCCATTCACTGAAAACCACCAAGTTGACATGAACTTTTCATTTCACACTTATTTGAGAATTTAATATGACAATAATCACATTTAAACATTTGTTTTCTAAAAAGGACAACCCTTCATTTTAATCCCTTTAAAATTATTTATAAAATTTAGAACCTTAACCTTTGAGTTTATTTATTTATAATCAAACCAACTTTAACTTATATGCTTGTAATGTAATGTTATATGGTTTGATTGAATGTTGTGCTCTTTTTGTTTTAATCTTTATATTAAAAAGACTACGACGCCGCCGAGGAGCCGGAATACTTCCCGGAAGTCCCTCCCTCTCCCTTTGCTGAACAAGGCAAGTCACCAAACAATTCTTTTGAACATATTGAACCCATGTTTGGATTGATTATCGCTAAAACACATAGGTTATGTATATGCATTAGTCAAATGAACCCTTACATTATATTTATTTAGGATCCCCCGACCTTGAAGTGCAACCCAAGCCATGCTATCTCGCCTAACCTCCTTGTCACCATATGATCAAGGATATTAGCTAGTGTCCAATGTATTTACACGGCCGCTATAGGGTAAAAATGAGTCGTAGTAAAATGGTTCTATTATATGATCCCCGTTACTTCTTATCCCTGGAAATTCCGTTGGTGATGAGTCATGGTTGTGAGTGTATGCATGGTGGGTTCCGGGTGCAAGCTAGGGCATTGGTCAGTCGCACCCGGGGCACTATAAGGACCGGTCTGAGGGATCCGTTGCAATACACTTACGTACTAACCACAAGTCTAGTGGGTAAGTCCTAACTAAGGTATGGGTTGTTCCAAACCGAGGCCACCATTTGGAGATGGGTCAAGTTGCACCTGCGGGTGACTTGTACCAATGTGGCGCAAAAGGGGGTGCGACGTTAGCCGGGATGCGGCCCGGCGCGCCGGCGAAACCTAGAGCGGGTGGTTATCGCTTGGAACATCTCATATTGAGGTTTTAGCACGAGTTCCCGTGAAATGGGTCATCTCGTTGAGATGAGTGCGTGCCTTGTGGGTACAGTAGTACATCTCTGATCAGAGTCTTAAATCTTTTCGAAAAGCCGAGCCCACGGTCAAGGGCGGGTTGCGTGACATCCCCCAGTTAGTTTACTTTGAATATGAATGTGCATGATGGATTGACATGTAAGGACTGTTGTGCGAGGAGGTAAAACGTACTCCTCGAGTTAGTTGATGTTGATGATGTTCATGTTTACTTTCCGCATGATTAAAATATGATTACACTAAATGCCATAACTGCAACTGCTTTAGTCCGCATTGTTAGCCTTTATCCTTCCTTGTTTATTATCTTGCATTATTATTTGCATTTGCGGTGGCTTGTTGAGTACTTTTTGTACTCATACCCGTTGGACCCCACAGAGGATGCTTATCTTGAAGACGGTCTGGAGTAGCGACCCAGTCGAGAAGAAAGATCCTGAAGAAGACGTTCGTCATGCCGCTGTTTAAGTTATCTTATTACTGTTTTTGCTAAAACAATGTTGTAATAAATATGGTCTGCGTACCATGGATATTATCGTATGTACGTTGTCGCATGATGAACCTCTTGTATTATTGTTTTTCTATGGAAATTCAATAATGTCTCGATTTTGTTAAATCGGGGCGCTACAAGATGGTATCAGAGCCGACTTGACTGTAGGAAGCCAAACAGACCCGCCTAGCCATTAGCCATAGGAAATTATTTCTCGAAAATCTACTTCATAAACTTTGTTCCTCTCCTCACTTTTATTCAACTTGTTGTTTTGTAGATGCCAGTCTACCAAGTCCACAGCTACTGCCGCCACTATGAGGGCTTCGTCCGGGAGCTCCGCATGATGCTCACCTTCCTCGGGTTCCTCTTCGAACCCGAATTTCAAGGAGTCTACCCTGACGAGTTCGCCGGGCCCTGTGACGTCTCCCTCACCGTCCATGGCTCCGGAGAACACCTGGCGCCCTACACCACCGCACTTGGAGGCCCGACTTTCGACGTCGCGTGCCAACGAGTCGCCCTCCAGGCCCTCATGGAGCTGAGGATGATCTACGACGATCGTCTTCAGAACTCATCCTTCCGGCTTGTGCCGAAGCGTACTCCCGGAGCCCACCGTAGCATCTACCTCGGAGTTCACTCCGTGCGTGATCCGGTCATGGCCCGGCAGTCGCGTCTTCTGCAGGCCATGGATGATCTCCACACCGAGGCGGTGCTCGACGCCGACGAGCACCATGAGGCGGTTGCGTTTCTTCGTGAGGAAACGAAGAACCTGATCCAACAGAACGGCGAGCTGCAGCGCAAGATCATACAGCTGCAGAAGGATATAGCGGAGATGGTTCCTCTTCTTCCTAGGAAGAAGAAGCCCATCCGTGAGCCCCTCCCTCGCCCCAAGAGGATCCCGCCACGACCCTCTCCCGCCAGGCCTTCCACCAGCGCCCCTACACCACGCCCCGGCCTCGTCTCCGACTCCATCATCGAGAATTTTCTCGAGCCCACCATCTCTCTGGAGCCGCGCACTCGTGGTTCCGAGAGCACGGAGACCGCCTCCGGTGGCGAGTAGGCGTTAGGAGACGCGGATTTTAATAACGATCTTAAATTTGTATGTGGTGCCGTCTGCAACGAGTTGGGTTGTAGATGGAATAAGAACTTAATTGTAATGAACAGTTTATACCACTTGACATATTTGTATGCTTGAATGCTATATGTTATTTTTGGTTGTACTATTGTTTCGTCATCTTTTGCTTCATCACTTTGGATATTCAGAAGATGGCCGACCACCAGAACACCGGCTCCAACAACGGAGCAGGAGGGAGCCGAGATGCGCCTGAGGGTGTTGTGCCCAACTGGGGTGCAACAGGCCCGCGCCAATCCGGGTCGCCTTCCGCCAACCACCCCACCTTGGCGGAGATGATGGCGAATCAGAACCATCTGATCACCGCCCTCCTCACCCAAATGCAGCACCAACAGGCTCAGTTGGACCGTCTGCAGAACGGGGAACCCGCCCCTCGCGCACCAGCACCCGCGGCCGCTCCGCAACTCTCCGAGTTTTTGCGCGTGCGCCCGCCCATCTTCTCGAGCACAACCAACCCGATGGAGGCCGGAGATTGGCTTCGCACCATCGAGAAGAAGCTCGACCTCCTCCCCTGCACAGACCGGGAGCGAGTGGCCTTCGCCACTCACCAGCTCCAGGGTCCCGCCGCTGAATGGTGGGACAACTACCGTGCGTCCCAGCCAGAGGGCCACATGGTGACTTGGGCGGAGTTCACCATCGCCTTTCGTGCCGCCCACGTCCCCGCCGGTGTCATCGCGGTGAAGCAGCAGGAGTTCCGCGACCTGCAGCAAGGCAACCGAACTGTCATGGAGTACCTCCATGAGTTTAACCGCCTCGCACGCTACGCACCGGAGGAAGTGCGCACCGACGCCCTCCGCCAAGCCAAGTTCCTCAGGGGACTTAAGGATGAGCTGTCCATCCAGCTCGTCGCCGCCGACTTCGCCGACTTCCAGCGGCTGGTCAATAAAGCGCTCATCCAAGAGACTGAGCAGAACAAGCTGGACCTCAAGAAGAGGAAGATGATCGCCTTCAAGCATCAGCAGGCGAACACTCAGAGGCCCCGCTTCGTCCCTCCGCCACCAGCGCCCGCCTACCATCCTCGGCCCGCCTACAGGCCACCTCACGCAGCCGGTGGATCCAACGCCGGGCATCCTCACCCCGCTCCACCAGCTCCGGCCACTCAGCCGGCACCGGCCGCCAAGGCCCCGATCTTGAGGGATCGCCAAGGAAGGCCGGTCGTCTGCTTCAACTGCCGCAAGGAAGGGCACTATTCGCACCAGTGTCCTCACCCCAAGCAGAACCAAGGCGCAGCACCCCACCAGGCCGTTCGCGCCCGCGTCAACCACATCAGCGCGGAGGAAGCTCAGGAGGCTCCTGAAGTCGTACTCGGTACGTTTACTATGAATTCCGTACCGGCCGTCATATTATTTGACTCTGGAGCAACCCACTCTTTCGTCTCGGAAGATTTTGCAAAAACAAACAATCTGGACGTGCTCCCTCTACCCATTCCCATGGTGATTGCCACCCCCGGCAATAGGACCTCAGCTCGCTTCTACAGCCCTAAGGTTCAACTTGACATCCAAGGAGTGCTGTTTCGGGCCGAGCCTGTCCTCATCCAATGCACCGGACTCGACCTTATACTAGGTATGGATTGGTTGATGAAGCACAAGGGAGTGATCGACTGTGCCAACAAGTCCGTCACGGTGACCAGTCCTGAAGGCGTAACCGTCACTTTCCGGATGGTCAGTCGCAAACCACTCGGAGCATCCCTTCGCTCGATAGCTCTTGAAGAGGTGCCTATAGTCAAGGAGTTTGCAGATGTTTTCCCCGAAGATCTGCCCGGAATGCCTCCCAAGCGGGACATCGAATTCAGAATCGAGCTTGTCCCGGGGACCACTCCAATCTCCAAGCGCCCATACCGAATGGCTGCCAACGAACTAGCCGAAGTCAAGAGCAACATCGAAGACCTAGAGCAGAAAGGTTACATCCGACCGAGTACCTCACCTTGGGGTGCACCGGTCATATTTGCCATGAAGAAGGACAAGACCAAGAGGATGTGCGTGGACTATAGAGCCTTGAACGACGTAACCATCAAGAACAAATACCCATTGCCTCGGATCGACGACCTGTTCGATCAGCTGAAAGGATCCTCGGTGTTTTCCAAGATTGACCTCAGGTCAGGTTATCACCAGTTAAGGATCAGGGAGGAAGATATACCCAAGACTGCTTTCACCACCCGATATGGACTCTACGAGTACACTGTGATGTCGTTCGGACTCACGAATGCCCCGGCCTTTTTCATGAACATGATGAACAACGTATTCATGGAGTTCTTGGATAAGTTCATCGTGGTATTCATCGACGATATCCTCGTTTACTCCAAGACCAAGGAAGAACACGAGACTCACCTCCGTCTGACCCTCGGAAAGCTAAGGGAGCAGCAACTATACGCCAAATACAGCAAGTGCGAATTTTGGTCGTCTGAGGTGAAGTTCCTCGGTCATGTTATATCTGCCGGAGGAATAGCAGTGGACCCAACCACCGTTGAAGCGGTAACCAACTGGCTGCAGCCAACGACCGTGACCGAGATCCGGAGTTTCCTCGGATTGGCCGGATACTACCGCCGGTTCATCGAGAATTTTTCCAAGATCGCCAAGCCTATGACCAGACTTCTGCAGAAAGAGGTGAAGTTTGATTGGACCCCCGACTGCGAAGAAAGCTTCCAGACCCTCAAGAAGAAGCTTGTGTCAGCTCCCATTCTGACTCTGCCAGACATCCGGAAAGACTTCCACGTCTACTGTGATGCCTCTCGTCAAGGATTGGGATGCGTCTTAATGCAAGAAGGGAAGGTGATATCCTACGCCTCCCGGCAATTGAGACCGCATGAGCTGAACTACCCAACCCACGACCTGGAACTAGCAGCCGTGGTTCATGCCTTGAAGATATGGAGACATTACCTTGTGGGAAATCGGTGTGAGGTCTTCACCGACCACAAGAGCCTCAAGTATATATTCACCCAACCAGATCTGAACCTCAGGCAAAGGAGATGGTTGGAACTGATCAAGGATTACGACTTGGGCATCCATTATCATCCGGGCAAAGCGAACGTGGTGGCAGACGCCCTTAGTCGAAAAGGGTACTGCAATGCCATCATGATTCAGGACCAAGCTCCTTACTGTATAAGGAGATGGAAAGGTTAAACCTAGGGATCACCACTCGAGCGTACCTCGCTGCTTTGGAGTCTCGGCCTGTCTTAATAGACCAGATCCGAGAGAGGCAGAAGGAAGACCCAGACATCCTGGAGATCCAGCAAAACATGAGGAAGGGTAAAGCCCCCGGATTCTCCGAGGACGAACATGGTACCATTTGGTTCGGAAACCGAGTATGCGTACCCGACCTACCTGAGTTGAAGACTCTCATCCTTCAAGAAGCCCACGATACTCTATACTCCATCCATCCCGGGAGTACAAAGATGTATCAAGACCTAAAGGCGAAATATTGGTGGGTCAGCATGAAGAGAGAAATAGCTGAGTATGTGGCCAAGTGCGACACATGCCGGCGAGTCAAGGCAGAGCATCAGAGACCTGCCGGACTTCTTCAACCCCTCAAAGTCCCTGAATGGAAGTGGGAAGAGATAGGAATGGACTTCATCACGGGACTGCCCAGGACCCAAGCTGGTCATGATTCCATCTGGGTGATCGTTGATCGACTCACCAAGGTAGCTCACTTCGTCCCGGTCAAGACAACTTACACCGTCGCCAAGTTGGCTGAGTTGTATATGACCCGGATCGTGTGCCTCCACGGAGTTCCCAAGAAGATTGTATCTGACCGCGGGAGTCAGTTTACCTCCAAGTTTTGGAAGAACCTTCAAGAGGAACTCGGCACCCGGCTGAACTTTAGCACCGCCTATCATCCACAGACCGACGGTCAAACCGAAAGGGTCAACCAGATATTGGAGGATATGCTTAGAGCTTGTGCTCTAGACTTTGGCGGAATGTGGGACAAGAACTTACCTTATGCAGAGTTCTCCTACAACAACAGCTATCAAGCCAGCCTGCAAATGTCCCCGTTCGAAGCACTCTATGGGCGTAAGTGCAGAACGCCGTTGCTCTGGGATCAAACCGGAGAATCACAACTGTTTGGGACTGACCTATTGAGAGAAGCTGAAGAGAAAGTTAAGATCATAAGAGACCGACTGAAGGCAGCCCAATCCAGGCAAAAGAGCTATGCCGACAACCGTCGAAGAGATCTAGCCTTTGAGGAGGGCGATTATGTCTACCTCCGAGTCACTCCCCTCCGTGGCACTCAAAGGTTCAACATGAAAGGCAAACTAGCACCCCGCTACGTCGGACCTTTCCAGATCCTCCGACGACAAGGAGAAGTGGCATATCAACTTGAACTGCCTCCATCCTTGGCAGGAGTTCATGATGTGTTCCATGTCTCTCAGCTGAAGAAGTGCCTCCGTGTACCCACCGAGCAAGCCGACCTTCAGCAGCTCAATGTCCAAGAAGACTTGACCTACATAGAGAGACCCGTCAAGATCTTGGAAACCAAGGAAAGAGTAACCAGAAGTCGCGTCGTCCGCTTCTGCAAAGTCCAATGGAACAACCATCCCGCCGAAGAAGCCACCTGGGAAAAAGAAGACGAGCTGAAAGCCCAATACCCCGAGCTATTCGAGTAGCGTTCCAATCTCGAGGACGAGATTCTTGTAAGGGGGATAGGTTTGTAACACCCCAAATTTTCAAAACAATAAAAATATTATTAAATTCAATTTCTGGAATTATTATTTCATAAAATACTTTTAAATCCCTTTTATACCCTTTTGAACTACAGCATAGAGTAGATGACCAAATCAGGAGGTGAAACTTTTTGTATATGATCCTAAGACTAAAATATAATTTTGAGAATTTTTATAAATTTTTACCAGCCTTGGAAGTAGCCCTAATATTTTAATCTATTTTCTGGAATTATTTTTATTCGGAAAGGTATTAGAACAGTAATGGGCTCCCCCCCTCCCTTCTCTCTCTCCCGGCCGGCCCAGCCCGTTACCGCGCCCGCCTCTGGCTGACAGCCCGGTCCCACCTGTCGGCGCCGAATCCTTCCCCTCGCGCGCGAACCCGACACGTCGGCCCCACACGTCAGTCGCCACCCTCGCCCGTTCGCGCTCACTGGCCAGTGGCCCCCGCCTAGTCAGCTTCGCCTTCAACCTCCCGCCGTCGCCCCCAAATCGCGCCGGCCGACGACCTCGCCCTCGGATCCGCCTCGCCGGCCCGTCCCGCATTAATTCGTCGCCATTACTCGGTCCCCCGCGTCGCGTCCGACCGTTTCCCCCCCGTTAAAACACGCCTTTATGCCACGGGATCGCCGCTACGCGTGCATGGCCGAGCCATCGCCGGCGAGTAAAGGCCCTCGGCCGGTTTCCTTGCATGCGAGCCCTCCCCGGCGTCCTATTTAAGCCCCCAGCCTGAGCCGCGTCCGACCCCCATGCTTAATCGCCTCGAGAACGAACAGAGCACTCGCATTTCGCTTTTTAGCGCACACCCTCTGATTCACCTCCGGCCACCGCTCGCCGTCGCACCGGACCACCTCCGCCCGTGCCTCCGCCACCAACGTGACCGCGAGAATGACCCCGACCTCGGCCACCCCTCCGCCGACGTCGAACCCCGCCGGATCGCCGTCGCCGCCAAGGACCCGAACGCCTCCACCGCCTACGCTCGTCGCCGGCCTCGCTCCGTCGACCCCGGACCACCGCAACGGTACCCTTTTGTTCCCCTCGGTACCCCCTTTCCGTTTTTAGCTCTAGCTAGACTAGATAGCCCTCGACCTCGCCGGAATCGCTCGCCGTCGTACCACCGGAGTCGGGGAAGAAGGGGTACTTTACCCCCCCGACACGCACTGTGCCGGATTCAATCCTGGCCGTGCGATCCAGATCCAACGCTTGGGTTAAATCATCTGTTCGGTTTAATCCTGGCCGTTGGATCTGAGTGAAGCGGTACGGTGCGATCTCGTGCGTCCATCTGTATTTAAAACCCGCGTTTAATCCCGTGCGTCCACGTGGTACCGGTTCGAACGTTTTAATCCTAGCCGTCCATCGCGACTTACGCGTCCCGCCTCGCCCTCGCGCGTCGGATCTGGATCCGACGGTCCAGATCGACCCGGCGCACGCGCACAGTGCGCGGGTTCACCGTGGGCCTGGCTCACCGTGGACCCGAGAGGTTTAAAATTTGAAAATAAATTCCAGAAATGCTTTTAAACTTGTAAAATTCATATCTAATGCATTTGGACTCTAAAAATTACCATTCCAATTTTAGAAAATTCATAAAATTATTCTCCACATGTTTATGCAATAAAAACAGTAGGTTTATTTTGACATTTTTATGTTTATTCAAATAATTATTCAAAAGCCTTTAGGATTAAAATATGGATTAAAATATTTAAACTTCAGAAAAATTTATATTAATTTCCTTTCTGTCCATTCACTGAAAACCACCAAGTTGACATGAACTTTTCATTTCACACTTATTTGAGAATTTAATATGACAATAATCACATTTAAACATTTGTTTTCTAAAAAGGACAACCCTTCATTTTAATCCCTTTAAAATTATTTATAAAATTTAGAACCTTAACCTTTGAGTTTATTTATTTATAATCAAACCAACTTTAACTTATATGCTTGTAATGTAATGTTATATGGTTTGATTGAATGTTGTGCTCTTTTTGTTTTAATCTTTATATTAAAAAGACTACGACGCCGCCGAGGAGCCGGAATACTTCCCGGAAGTCCCTCCCTCTCCCTTTGCTGAACAAGGCAAGTCACCAAACAATTCTTTTGAACATATTGAACCCATGTTTGGATTGATTATCGCTAAAACACATAGGTTATGTATATGCATTAGTCAAATGAACCCTTACATTATATTTATTTAGGATCCCCCGACCTTGAAGTGCAACCCAAGCCATGCTATCTCGCCTAACCTCCTTGTCACCATATGATCAAGGATATTAGCTAGTGTCCAATGTATTGACACGGCCGCTATAGGATAAAAATGAGTCGTAGTAAAATGGTTCTATTATATGATCCCCGTTACTTCTTATCCCTGGAAATTCCGTTGGTGATGAGTCATGGTTGTGAGTGTATGCATGGTGGGTTCCGGGTGCAAGCTAGGGCATTGGTTCAGTCGCACCCGGGGCACTATAAGGACCGGTCTGAGGGATCCGTTGCAATACACTTACGTACTAACCACAAGTCTAGTGGGTAAGTCCTAACTAAGGTATGGGTTGTTCCAAACCGAGGCCACCATTTGGAGATGGGTCAAGTTGCACCTGCGGGTGACTTGTACCAATGTGGCGCAAAAGGGGTGCGACGTTAGCCGGGATGCGGCCCGGCGCGCCGGCGAAACCTAGAGCGGGTGGTTATCGCTTGGAACATCTCATATTGAGGTTTTGGCACGAGTTCCCGTGAAATGGGTCATCTCGTTGAGATGAGTGCGTGCCTTGTGGGTACAGTAGTACATCTCTGATCAGAGTCTTAAATCTTTTCGAAAAGTCGAGCCCACGGTCAAGGGCGGGTTGCGTGACATCCCCCAGTTAGTTTACTTTGAATATGAATGTGCATGATGGATTGACATGTAAGGACTGTTGTGCGAGGAGGTAAAACGTACTCCTCGAGTTAGTTGATGTTGATGATGTTCATGTTTACTTTCCGCATGATTAAAATATGATTACACTAAATGCCATAACTGCAACTGCTTTAGTCCGCATTGTTAGCCTTTATCCTTCCTTGTTTATTATCCTGCATTATTATTTGCATTTGCGGTGGCTTGTTGAGTACTTTTTGTACTCATACCCGTTGGACCCCACAGAGGATGCTTATCTTGAAGACGGTCTGGAGTAGCGACCCAGTCGAGAAGAAAGATCCTGAAGAAGACGTTCGTCATGCCGCTGTTTAAGTTATCTTATTACTGTTTTTGCTAAAACAATGTTGTAATAAATATGGTCTGCGTACCATGGATATTATCGTATGTACGTTGTCGCATGATGAACCTCTTGTATTATTGTTTTTCTATGGAAATTCAATAATGTCTCGATTTTGTTAAATCGGGGCGCTACATTTAATCAGGGGGAGCACGGCAATTTTTCATGCACCTGTGGTAGAGTTTTTTTGTCCAACACTTGAGTTTGGACCATCATTAGCGACATCTATTGTACATGAGGCTTCTGTTATTGAGGAATCTGCATTTCTAGATGATGCTAATGAAGAAGTAAAAGAACAACTCTCTAACTTAGTAAATAATGTGCCAACTCAGACAAGAAGCAGATTAAATGAGACATTTTGTATGTCTTATTTAAAGATTCTTTAAAAATCATTAAGGCACATCATGACTTAGAACTGCATCAGATTGATATAAAGACGACATTTTCAATAAGTTTTGAGTGAGAATGTCTATATGACACAACTAAGTGTTTTGTCATAGAAAGGAAAAGAAATTTTACGATGACCGTTTATCTAAGTCCATTTATGGACTTAAATAAGTTTAAGTAAGAGCATCTAAAATTTAATTAGACTATTAGAAAATTTTGGGTTATTAAGAAGAATGAAGAGGACAACAGCATTTAAGTTAACGAATAGGAAATTTATTTTCTATTCTTGAATGTGGATGATATTCTACTTGCAAGTAGTGATGTCTATCTACTATCAGATACTAAGAAATTCTCGTCCTCTCGTTTGATATTAAGTATCTTGGAGAAATTTTCCTATGTGTTAGGATTAGAGATTCTCTAAGATATCATTAAGGGGGTATTAAGATTATCGCATACGGCATACTAGAAGATATACTGATAAAGTATATAGTATGCATGCGTATAAGTTATCGCCTGATCCGATAGTCAAGGGTGATAATTTGGGAACTTTTAGTATCCCATGAACCAATATGAGATCGATCAAATGAGATTGGTTCCATATGCTTCTGCTGTGGGAAGCCAATGTATGCTCGATTATGTGCTCACCCTGACTTAGTTTATGCCACCGGAATGCTTGGCAGAAATCAGATAATCCAAAAAATAGATCACTGGATTAAATTAAGAAAGCCTTGAGTTTTATTTAGTCACAAAGACCTCATGCTAACATATGTAAGATTAGATAACCTAGCGATTGCGGGTTATTCAAATTAAGACCTTGCGAGATGAGTGAATGCTAAGTAGTCCACATTAAGTTGTATATTCACACTCGCAAAGGGAGCTGTGTTGTGGAAAAGCTCCAAACAAACTGTGACGGCATCTTTCACGATGTATGCCGAGTTTGTAGTATGTTATGAGGTCACCGGACAGGCACTAGGTTTTAAGAAATTTATTCCGGTTTTAAGAGTGGTAGACAGCCTTTTAAAACCACTTAAGTTATACTGTAACAATGAGTCAACAATATATTTCTCCTATAACAAGAAGTGTGTTGCTGTCAAACAGATCTAAGTTAAGTGTTATATTGTTGAGGAGAGAATCCAAGATCAAATGATAAGTAGAGCATATAAGTACCAAGCGAACGCTTGCGGATCCGCTCATTAAAAGGCTTACCTCCCACTGTGTTCAGAGAACACTTAGTCGACATGGGTTTCAGGTAAGCCTATGATCTATGGATTTATAAGGGCACAAAATGAGTTGAGAAACTATTTCAAAGTGGAAATGTGCATTGTAGTTGTTGAGTCATATAGTACGTAACTAACTATTGTGATGTAGCATGCTCTATGCATTGATCCATGATGGAATAGATGTAATGTTAAGTTAAGTTAAGAACTAAGTCGAGATCTAGGGGGAGAATGTTAGTAATTAGCTCTCGGGGAGGAGAGGGGGACCGAGTCCCTCTCCTCCCTAGAACTCGGACTTAGCCTAAACAGACCCCCCTGGTCTTTAGGCACCCTGATCGGGGGTGCCCCAACCGAATCGGTTGAAGGGCCCCTGGCGCACAGCACTCTATAAGTAAGGGTGACAGTGCACAGAACAGGTTGATGTTCATGTGCTAAGTCACCCAAAACCCAAAACCGATCTATGTGAGTGCTGGAGCGTTGGGAAGCCCCTTCGGCTCGTCGGACTTCTACGACGCACAACACTATGCCATGGTGTCTTCTTCTTCGTGCAACCCAAAGAGGTAACCCTAAGCTACCCTACTGGTCTAGCCCTAGCGATCCTAAGACCCCTTAGTTTTTCCATCATAGCCTGCTTGTTTCATCATTGACAAGGAGGAGTACAAAGTATATCGCCTTCGCAAGGCGTTATACGGACTTCGTCAAGCACTCAGGGCCTAGAATGCCAAGCTCGATATGAGTCTCATGTTGCTTGGTTTCCAGAAGAGTGTCACCGAGTCGGCCGTGTACAAGCGTGGTGGAGGCATCACCAAGCTTATCGTCAGTGTCTACGTGACGACTTGATTATCACCAGCGTGAGCGATGATATTTTGAGGAGTTCAAGCAGGAGATGCGAAAACTCTTCAATATGAGTGATCTTGGTTTAATTTCTTACTACCTTGGTTTGGAAGTGAAGCAGGGTGCTATAGGGATCACTTTGGGACTAGCATCTTATGCAGAAAAGTTGCTTGAAAAGAGTAGCAAGCAAAGTGAATCTCCGTTAGTGGGCGCAGCGGAGTACCACAACATCATCGGTGGACTTCACTATTTGGTGAACACTCGGTCGAACCTCGCATATTCTATGGGATACTTGAGCCGGTTCATGGAAGAACCACATGAAGATCATCAAGCTGCAGTCAAACATGTACTGCGGTATATTGTAGGGACACAGAGTCATGGCGTCCACTATACCAAGAAGGTGGATGGGCGGCCTAGTCTATTAGGCTACAGTGACAGCGACATGGCCGGTGACCTCGACAAGCGGCAGAGTACAAGTGGAGTATTTTTCTTCTTCGGTAGCAGCCCAATCACTTGGCAATCTGCCAAGCAGAAGGTGGTGGTATTATCATCTTGCGAGGCGGAATACATTGCTGTTGTAGGCGCCGCATGTCGAGCTATCTGGCTTGCTCGACTCCTTGGCGATCTATTGGATGTAGAGCCTGGAGCGCTAGGTATCAAGGTGAACAACAAGTCTGCCATTGCAATGTCGAAAAATCCTGTCTTCCATGACCGGAGCAAACACATCGATACCAAATATCATTTCATTTGGGACTGTAATGAAGGCGGAAAGATATTGTTGGAGTTTGTCCGTTCAGAGGAGCAACTGATGGACATACTCACTAAACCGCTCGGACGAGTGCGATTCCAAGAACATTGTCAAAGAATCGGCGTCGTCGAACTCAAGAACAATGGTGACAAGAATTAGGAGGAGTTTGTCATGAATAAAATCTTGTGCAGGCCATTTATTTTGCATAGCTGTTACAAAATTTACTGTTTTGAATAAGCTTAACCACTAGTCAGTGCTGGTTATTAGCAGCTTTAAAGGCAGTTTAGTGCTGTTATTTTCATGCGGAAACAGCATTATTTGCAGCTAGCTATTAGCGGTGTTTAGTAGCAGAAACAGTAGGGTTTAGTGGCAACAATCAGTAAAAACTACTGGCTATTCGTAGTGGTTGATGAGCATTAGAGGGGCTGTTAGCAGTAGTCTTTAATTGCTCTTAAACTCTGTAATTGCAGGCTTCGTGTCTTGTTTTTGGTTAAAAAATCTGCTGCCTGCTCACTGCAAAAAGTACGGCATTGCAATGTGTATGTGTATGTGTGCTTGCAAAAAGTACGGCATTGAAATTTCAGGCTCTCTTTTCTTTCTACACACATCCAGATTTACTTGCAAGTGTATGTGTGCACTGATTGTTTTCTAAATAGGAAATAGTGCTACTAAGGACAATAGAGTACCAAGTTTGAGAGAGTTTCTTACCCTCACCACGCGTGGCACCCTGCCCTGCCCCACCCTGCATGGCGTAGCTTCGCCTTTCGCAGCCCCTACCAGCCACCTCTCCCTTTGCCAATGTAACCTCCACTGCTTCACCATCATCGTCGCTTCGCCATATCATGGCAGCTCCACTCCCAACAGCGAATCCCATCCTTCAGTACCATTCTCTTCTCGTCCCTTGTCATTTTTTGGAGTGTACCTAGCAGAGATAGATTGTTTACCAACTTGTGTTGTGCTTCTTCTGGTGATCCGTGACTAATTTTGATTTGATTTCTGATCCATCATCAAAAAGGGAAGAATTCTAATCAATACTAGAGTAGATCGGGCCTTTTTCCTATCATTGATGAACGTTAGTTGTAGGGCTCGTAGGTTGGACAGTACATATAGACAGGAAGAAAGCTTTAGATTGGAGAATGAAAAGTGCTCGGCAACTTAGATCTTGAAAGGAAGCCGATTCGTCATACAATGAATAGATCATGGAGCTATCTCCTAGACATATGACCAACTGAAGTACGAATTCTATGGTTTGGTCACTCAATATAGGAAATTGCATTGTAATTTCTGGAAATGTTATGCCTGCACTTTAAAGAAGTTCTATAAAACTACAGTTTTGCCCTAATAGATTGCCAATTGT
>JAAALK010000080.1:41115189-41142111 GCA_019279435.1 Zizania palustris | reverse complement strand
AGCTCTGAGGAGGAGGTCTCCAAGGAAGGAAGAGAAGAAGGACAAGAAGGGACGAGATTTCACCGGCCTTTGCTTCATGTCCGACAGCGATCACAGCGGCGATGAGCTTGACTCATCTGAGGTACCTCTATCCTATGACTAGCTTTCGATTAAACTAGATGAGCTGAATGATGTAGTTCTTGGTCAGGATATATTACTTGTGCAAGCCGCTAGAGATAGAAAGACCTTAGACTTAGGCTAGAATCTGTTTCTACTGATTATGCCATGCTTAAGTCTAGAGTTAATGATGTTGAATGTGAATCTTGCACTGTTGTCATGGGTGAGCTTGCTCAGTTGCGTTCGGTGCATGCTCAAACTCTTTCTGAGCTTGAGACTGCATAGAAGCAGCTTTTGATGATTGATTCTAGTTCTCATGATATAACTGAATGCATGAACTGTCCTTTATTACGTGAGAGCATTAATTTACGTGATAAGCATGTTCATGACTTAGAGGCTAGATTGGAGAGGGCCGGTAGTTCTAAGGATGTGCAACCTGTTTGTGATACTTGCATAACCCTTAAGGACCAGCTAGGCCCTGTTAGAGAGCGAGCTGAGAACCTCATCACTGAGAATGAGTACCTTCTTTCTGTGGTTAATAAATGCACTGAGGGAAAGGGTAGGATGGACTTGCTCTTGGCTAAAACCAAGATGTGTGCCGACAGAGCAGGGGTAGCTCTAGGTTTGGGTTTTGAGAGGATTCCTTCAGACAGTAAGAACAAAACTATTTTTACCTCACCCACTACCTTAGAGAAAGAGAGAGCTCTGTTAGACACTCCATCAGCCAAACAGCCTACCCGGACTCCAAAGAAAACCACTCCTCCTGCCAAAAAAATCCCTCCCAAGAAAACCACTGAGCAGAAGCCCAAGGAGCCTGTGAGAGTTGCTCCTATGACCCATGAGAGTGCCCCTAGGAGAGTTTTTCATTGTTCCTACTATCAGCGGGTGGGTCACTTGGTTGGGTTCTGTTTTCGTCGCATCAAGGATGAGCGACGTTCTCAGGCGATGAGCTTCCAGGACATGCATTACTCATCTTTAGGTATGCATGAGTCTGAGTATTACTCTCGTCCTGTTTTCGAGGCTCCTCATGCTTCTCAGAGAGGTTTTGCTCCTCGAGGTGTTCACCATGTTCCATATGGTGGTAGACCTCGGGCGAGTAGCTTTGTACCTCGTCAGAGTAGGAGGCCTCATCATGATTTTAGATCACGGCATGTAGGTAGACCTCGCACTTTGCATCATTCTGATTATCCTGTGCGTAGACAGTCTATTTTTACTGTGCCTACTACTCGTATCACTCAGTGCTGGATGCCTCATCATATATTCACTCACCCCAGCACTGAGCGATCGAGATTCTCTTATCATGTGTAGGCGGCAGTCCGAGGCTTGGAGGGCACGTGGATAAAGGACTCCGGTTGTTCGTGCCATATGACCGGAGATGCAGCATGGTTCTCCAGCCTCACCACAACCAAGCAAAGGGAACATATCACCTTCGGGAACAATCGAAGGAGTAGAGTGAAAGGTAAAGGTGTGGTAAGAATTAACTCGAATTTCACTCTCAAAGATGTTGCTTTGGTAGAAAACCTAGGATACAATTTGCTTTCTGTATCTCAGTTGCTTGATGAGGGCTTCGAAGTGCGATTCCATCGTGATACTTCGCAAGTACTCAATTCTGATGGCGTTGTTGTCTGCAAGATTTTTAGAGTTAGGAGAGTGTTTGGAGCTGATTTTTCTGAGTCATCTAGTTCTTCTCATTGTCTTGTTGCACATTCTACTTCTGAGCTTTGGAAGTGGCATAGGAGACTAGGGCATATGAGTTTTCAGTTGCTCGCTCGTCTGAGTGCCCTAGGTCTGATCCGAGGATTGCATAAGCTCAAGTTTGAGAAGAATTTAGTTTGCGCTCCTCGTCGACATGGAAAAATGATTGCCACTTCGCATTCGCCAGTCAACACAGTGATGACTGAACAACCCGAAGAACTTCTCCACATGGACACTGTAGGTCCTTCTCGGGTTAGTTCTTTAGGCGGCAAGTGGTATGTGTTAGTCATTGTCGATGATTTCTCTCGCTACTCTTGGGTCTTCTTTCTTGCCAGCAAGGATGAAGTGTTTTCACACTTTCGGAGCTTGGCCTTGAGACTTTTCACTGAACTTCCTGGTGCATTGAAATTCATTCGAAGTGATAATGGCACTGAGTTCAAGAACAGTCTCTTTGTTGACTTTTGCATGGAGCATGGCATAGAACATCAATTCTCTGCTCCGCGGGTTCCTCAACAGAACGGTGTTGTTGAGAGAAAGAACCGCACTTTGGTTGAGATGGCTAGGACGATGCTCGATGAGCACAGGACTCCTAGAAAATTCTGGACTGAGGCCATGAATACTGCATGTTACATCTCAAACCGAATCTTCTTGCACTCAATTTTGAACTTAACATCTTATGAGCTATGTTTTGGGAGACAGCCCAAGGTTACTCATCTTCGAGTTTTTGGCTGTCGTTGCTTTATCCTAAAACGTGGTAATTTAGACAAATTTGAGTCGCGTTGTTCTGACGGGATCTTTTTGGGTTACACTACACATGGTCATTCTTATCGTGTTTATAATTTGGAGACTAACACTGTCATCGAGTCATGTGATGTGACTTTTGATGAATCGACCCCCTCTGTTAGTTCTGCTCTTGAACAGGCAAATGAACACGACATGGAATAGACCATCTTCGAAGAAGATCCCGGAGATTTCGAGGATGAACCCCTACTACCCTCGACATCAACCCCCGAAGCCGACCCCACTTCAACCACTTCGGCACAAGGTCCTGAAGCAACTACCTCGACATCGGTCATCTTGGACCACTCCAACGCACAAGTTGAGGGGGAGACTACATCTCGCCGTGAGGCTCCACATCATGTTCAAAGGATGCATCCTCCAGAGCTGATCATTGGTGAGCTTGATCAAAGGGTAACACGTTCTCATGCTCATTTCATTGATTCCACTTTTGTTGCTTCTTTCGAGCCCTTAGATGTTAGTCATGCACTTTCTGATTCTAGTTGGATCAATGCCATGCATGAAGAACTTGAAAGTTTGAGAGAAACCAAGTCTGGACTTTAGTTGATCCTCCATCTAATGTTCATTTCATTGGAACAAAATGGATTTTCAAAAACAAACAAGGGGAGGATGGGACTGTAGTGAGAAACAAGGCTATACTTGTAGCTCAGGGTTATTCTCAATTAGAAGGGATTGATTTTACTGAAACTTTTGCACCTGTTGCTCGTCTTGAGGCCATTAGGATTTTACTTGCATTTGCGGCATCCCGTGGTTTCAAACTTTATCAAATGGATGTTAAAAGTGCGTTTCTTAATGGCTTCATAGGCGAAGATGTTTATGTAAAACAACCCCTTGGATTTGAAAACCCCAAATACCCACATAAAGTCCTTAAACTTCATAAGGCTCTTTATGGACTCAAGCAGGCCCCACGGGCATGGTATGATAGACTTAAGTCTTTTCTGCTTGAGCGGGGGTATTTGATGGGATCTGTTGATAAAACCCTGTTTACTCTCAAGCATGACAAAGATTTCCTTCTAGTGCAGATTTATGTGGATGATATCATCTTTGGTGGCTCTTCTCATGCTTTGGTTGCCGAGTTTGTAGATGCCATGAGGAGGGAGTTCGAGATGTCCATGATGGGCGAACTCACATTTTTCCTTGGTTTGCAAATCAAGCAAAGCAAACAGGGTACCTTCGTCCACCAGACGAAGTACACCAAGGACCTGCTTAAGAAGTTCGACATGGCTGATGCGAAGCCTCTTGCCACTCCAATGGATACCTCTCTAGCATTGGATCCTGACAAAGATGGAGAAGCCGTAGATCAGAAGGAGTTCCGAAGCATGATCGGCTCCCTCCTCTACTTGACTGCTACGAGGCCAGACATACACTTCGCAGTGTGTCTGTGCGCTCGTTTTCAGGCTTCCCCACGAGCATCGCACCGCCAAGCGGTAAAATGCATTCTCAGGTATCTCAAGCATACCCTCGAATTCGGCATTTGGTATTCAGCGTCTTCCTCTTTGTGTCTTCGAGGTTATTCCGATGCGGACTTTGCTGGGTGTAGGATTGATAGGAAAAGTACCTCTGGTACTTTTCATTTTTTGGGTACTTCTCTGGTTTGCTGGTCATCCCGCAATAGTCTAGTGTTGCACAATCGACGACCGAGGCCGAATATGTTGCTGCAGCTAGCTGTTGCTCTCAGATTTTGTGGATGGTTTCCACTTTGCGGGATTTCGGGTTAGATTATAAGGGTGTTCCACTTTTCTGTGATAACACTAGCGCTATTTGTATTGCAAACAACCCGGTTCAGCATTCCAGAACAAAACACATTGATGTGCGATATCATTTTCTCAGAGATCATAATGAGAAGGGTGATATTGAGCTTCAATGTGTTGATACCCAACACCAGCTAGCCGATGTATTCACAAAACCCCTCGATGCTTCTCGTTTTGCCTACTTGCGTGGGGAACTTGGTGTTTGTCACCCTTACGGCATTTTGTGAGGGGGAGCAGATTTTAAATTATCTTGCATATGCTCATCATGTGTGAAATTGCATTTACATCTTTTGCACTTATATGCCTGATTTTAAATCATGTCAGCTCAGCTCTATTTAATATGTCTGGAACATATTGTGCATGATGTTTTCTTTCCAAAATCAAATCATGCTCACTGCTTAGTCTTGAATCTAGCACGTTTAGGCGGGACTGCTTTAGCTATCTTTTATCTGCTTGATAGCAAGACTCCTTTTCTCTGGATGCTACACATTGCAACTTGAAAAATTGTTCTACTTACTCATGGATATTCATCAAATGCTAAACAAATTGTTCACTTATTTAAATCCAAAACTCCATGATTTGCATGCTACAAGTGAAAAGATCCAGGTGGGTTTGTTTGTCGCACTACTCTATTCTAGATTGCTTACCAGTGCACATTGGTCTGAACTGGGATAGTGTAGTGTATGCCAAAATCACTGCCTTAAGCTTCTAATGGCTTTCATGCCTAGGCTTGGCCTGATTGGAAAGTATAAGGTGGACAAACAAATAACCCCTGACATTATGAAAAGAACAACAAAATTAATCAATCAACAAGGTTGCTTTCTATGCTCCATTTGAACTAGACTTGTTTGTCTAGAGTAGAAATTGACTAGCTTTGTGCAGCCCCTGCTTTTCCTTGTCTAGTTACCTTGATTAAGTGGTGATGCTTTCATTTCAAAATGATAAAATCACATGCTGTCAACATGTTTTTAGAGAATGTTAAATTGAGCTGAGCACATGAAAATTGGTATTAATATTGGCATATTTTTGCTCTATATGTCTTTGCAATTCTGCTCATTTCGAAGCTGTGCATCTTTTACATGCTCCTTGATGCTTGCATTGCCAAAGGGGGAGAAATTCCTGAGTTCTATGCAGAAAGGGGGTAAAATAACTCAGGGGGAGTTTTTATCTTGCAAAGGGGAGATTTGCCGAAGGGGCTTTTACTATTGTGAAAAGGGGGAGGAAAATTCTTTTATCGAGTGACATGATTTGGCTCGTTTCTGAGTTTTATGGTCACTTGTGTGCTGAAATTTTTCAAATTTTCTTGAACTTGAATTTGGTTGTCAATGCACTCATCAAGGGGGAGATTGAGAAACCAAGGGTTGGTTTCGGAGTCTGTGATGAGTGATTGACAGATTTTACCCTCTGATTCGAAGGGGTACCTCTGAAGTGGTTCGGAGGTTGGTTCTCCAAAGGGGTCTTCGGAGGCTGGTTCACCGAAGGGTTCGGTGGGTTTGGTTGCTGCAGCTGTTGCAGCGGAGTGTGCTTGTCGGAGGGGTCCGACAGTACATGATGACTGGGTTGTACCAAAGGTCTCAGTACTTTGGGCTATACACCGGAGTGTGTATCGAAGGTTGCTTACTCGGAGAGGTCTCCGGAGTACTGGATACACTTGTCTGCTTATCTGTGGTGCGCAGGGGACTTTGGAGGCGACGTACGGTTTGTAGCAGGTGAACCTGGGTCAAGCGGGAGGCTTGAGGCCAGGGGAGCGGGGAGCTCCGTCACGAAGGCTGCGAAGGGGTCGAGGTCGGACCTTGAGTCGAGGTGTGCCAGGAGAAGGCTATAAGTGCGGAGCGTGGCTCCGGGTGAAGGTACTCCGAGACGAAGTCCTCGGAGGTGAGGCACTTCGAAGGGTACTCTGAATGGAGTGACTTCGGAGTATGGTGGACCAAGTCCTCAGCAGAGGCAAGGTGTTCGATGTGTGCTCCAGAGGAAGACACTTGAAGGTACCCGACGAAGGTCTCAGAAGTCGAGGTGCATCGAAGGCATGGTCCGGGTGAGGCTCGTCGAGGAGTGTGCTCGGGGAGAGACACTGCGACGAAGTGCTCATGGAATGCTTCATGCGGAGGCCTTGGACGAAGGAGGGACTTCGAAGGGTGGTACTCCGAAGGTGGGGCTTCGGAGTGACGCAGGCTTCGGAGCGAGGCTAGCTCCAGAGTGTGGTTGACTTGTGGTGCTTCGGCCATGCATGGCTTCGGTACACGGACTGATGGAGTTCGAGCTGGGAGAAGCTGCGAAGCTAGGTGGTCCACTCCGAAGGTGTTGGTGCGAAGGCCCAAGGGCTTTGACGGCTTCGGCTCAAAACCGTCACTGTATCGTAGGCTGTCTTCGGTGAAGCGAAGGCCATCAGGCTCAAGGCTTCTCACCGAAGCTACCGCACCCCTCGCATGCGAAGGGGGGCTTCAGAAGTGTCCAAGACTGTAAAGGCTGACAGTGTCTGCTCTGCAAAAATCTGACGCTGTCCCCTCTGCAAAGCTGACAGAGAAGCCTCCAAATAAAGTTGACTACCTTTTGTACCCCTCAGTTTTGATGAGACAAAACCAATGTAAACCCTAGGGGTAAAGTAGTCAATTCACATGGGTGAATAGTGGCTATAAATAGTGGGGGCTGGGTAGGTAACATTTAACACTTTGAGCATTCATTGTTGAGCTCCTGTACTAGCCACCACATACTTTGTATTCATCCAGTGAGTTCATTTTTAGTGTTCCCTGTTCAAGCAGCGAAGCCCTGCTTCTGTGTTCATTTCATTTCGTGCTTGAACTTGTTTGCATACCTCGCTTGAGTGTGTGCGAAGCCTGTTTTAGTGAAGCCTGTGTTTGAGCAAAGTGTGTTTTTCAGTATATGTTCGCTCTGTTTAACTAGAGGCAAGACCTCTCTGATTACTAGCGAAGCACTGAGCGAAGCCCGTTTTTCTTCCCGTGGTGAACCCCTTAGCGAAGTCTGTTTTATGTGCATTTAGACCTTCGTAGTACGAAGCCCAGCACCAGTTGCTGTTGCTAAGTATTTGGTCGAAGTCCACAGAGGGAAGTCCGCTCTTGCGAAGGGTGAAGTGCGAAGCCTGCTCGAAGGCACCCTGTTTGCGGAACCTGCACTGACTTAGCAGAGTTGAGATTTCGGGGTTGTGTGTGGAGCGAAGTCTTCTTGGCTTCGAACTTTTGCCCCTTGCGAAGCCTGTGTTCGGAGCTGAGAAATAACCCCGAACTAGAACTTCGAAGGGTGTGTTCGAAGTCTGTTCAGCAGAAGACAGAATTAAAACAGAAGGCTACTCTTTAGTCTGATTTTTTAAAAAGCTCCCATTCACCCCCCTCTGGTCGCTGTTTTCGGTCCAACAGAGGTGATGTGAAGATTTGAAAGGTGCACATGGATTTGAACATGGTGGATCTATTGACAAAGCCTCTTCCACATCCCAAGCATGAGGCGCACCTAAGATCCATGGGTATTATATACTTGCGTGAGTGAGTCATGTGTATGTGGAAGATGCTAGTAGTGTCTATGCTATTGTGTGAGGATAATTGTTATCTTATTCCTTGAATGAATGTCGTTTACATTTGATTAATGAGTTGATGACTTGTTATGTGAAATTGTTTGTGTTATAACGATATTGTTCAAAAAGAATCCCTAATCTTGTCATCATGTGGGATAGTGATGACACATAGATTAGCACATCAGACTGATTGATGATCACATTTTATAGATCATAGATATAGAGATGTCAAATCAGTGATGTGGACACATATTGATGAACATGGTGTTGGATAGACTCACTTGAGATACTGTTGGGATTGTTATTGTAATGTGCCATCAATTGTCATCTCAAATGGTGTACCTTTAGAGTCCTTGGACTTAAGATCGTCATTTGATTCTAGAATGCGTAGTGACACACTTAGATGCTACCTAATGCTATTCCATAACAAGGTAGTAATAAGGGTTGTTTTTAGGTGTTCTGTGAAACATGTCTTGGGATGTGAGAGGTCAAGATGGAATTTACACCTCCTAATAAGAGGAGAGTCGTCTCTGGGCCCCTCGAGGTATTGGATTGGAAAAGTGCATGGCCATGCCACTATGACTAAGGAGTTAATCATGATTTGAATCTGATACTTGATCGAGTGAAATGTCGAACTAACTAATAAGGGTGGCATGTATCTCGCCTTGAGCTTGACTGACAGTGTGTGGTAAAGGGACTAGTGCTTGTTTATATCAAAGGTTCCGTGAAAATTGATTTTGTACACTTCCGGGGGTTAATATGTGCTGCTAGGTACTGCTATTGATCAGTGAGTCGGAAAAGGTTTCTAATAAACCGCTGTTGGTGTATGAACCTATCGGGTCACACACTTAAGGGGATGGATTAAGAAACATGCAAAGAATTAGTTCTTGTGCATTTGTTGCGCGATTATGTTTATCACTTTATTACGCATGCACCAAGTTACGCCATTATCTTCTCCCCACCACATGTGTTGTTGTTTGCCAAACTGATGTTATAAAGCACATGTTACAGAAGCCAATTCTAAGTGGGAGAATCGGAAAATGGGCTTACGCGTTAATTGAGTACGATTTGGCCTACGAGCCCCTAAGAGCGATGAAAGGCCAAGTCGTAGCAAACTTTATAGTTGATCATCACATAGATGCTAGCTGGAGTGATGCTATTGCTCTAGTTGAAGTAGTTTCATGGAAAATCTATTTTGATGGTTCGGCTTGCAAGAATGGCTAGGGTATTGGAGTGGTTCTCATATCACCTAATGGTATGTACTTTGAAACCTCGGCCCGACTAGAGTTTTCTTCCACTAATAACCAAGCCGAATACGAAGCGTTGTTGCTAGGTCTTGAAATACTAGAGTCTTTAGGCGCTAAGCATGTTCACGCGTACGATGATTCATTATTAGTAATACAACAAGTAGCCAAGAATGCTCGATGTTTTAATGGCTTGCTGAATAGCTACTTGGACAAATGCCTAGACATAGTTGCTACTTTTGATGATTTCAAAATATCTCATGTGTCGAGAGAAGCCAATTCGATCGCTAATGATTTGGCTCAGCAAGCATCTGGCTACCAAGTCAGGAGAGGGAAATTTTCTGTGTTGAAAAAGCTGATGTTTGATCTCATTGCCGAAGTAGTGATGCTGAACAAGCGCACCCTTCGGGTCGAAACCCTCAGGTCACCGAAGGCCACCGCATGACGGAGCCCCTGACTCGGAGTGCTCTGCCCACCGAGGGGTCCGGCATGCCGAAGCATATAGTCCAAAGTCTCTCGGACGGGGAAGGCTCTCCAGAGTCCGAACCCTCCGAAGGGCTTCGGCCAAGCACACTCCGAGCGGCTGCTTCGGCCGGGCTTCGGCAGGAGCTAGAATGGCTCGAGGGGCAACCCAAAGTCAGTGTGTTAGAAGTTCTTTCAAAAGGTAGAACAGTGAAGCCCTCTGAAATCTGTGAGGGCGATTGGAGAACCCCAATCATCCAGTATTTGCAAGACCCTAGTCGAAGGGTTGATCGGAAGGTTCGGCGACAAGCGTTCAAATTCACGTTGGTAGACGACACATTGTATCACCGAACCGTTGACGGAGTGCTATTAAAGTGTTTAGACCATGAGCAGCCCCAGGTGGCTACAAGAGAAGTCCATAAGGGGCTTTGCGGCACTCATCAGTCGGCCCAAAAGATGAGTTGGATGCTCAAAAGAGTGGGTTTTTATTGGCCGACTATGACTGAAGATTCCTTCAAGTACTATAGAGGATGTGAGGCATGCCAGAAGTTTGGCAACATCTAGTTAGCTCTTGCCTCATTGCTCAATCCTATTGTCAAGCCATGGCCATTTCGAGGTTGGGGTTTAGACTTCATCGGCCAAATCTACCCTCCTTCTTTGAAGGGGCATCGGTTCGTGTTGATGGCAACAGATTACTTCACCAAATGGACCGAGGCCGTACCTCTCAATAATATGACTCATAATGAGGTACGCGATTTTATTTTAAAGCACATCATACATAGATTCAGTATCCCTCAAACTCTTACTACGGATCAAGGTAGTTCGTTTGTCTCTAAAGAAGTAAGGGACTTTGCCGAATACTATGGCATTAAGTTGATAAACTCTTCACCTTACTATGCTCAGGCCAATGGTCAGGCCGAGTCTAGTAATAAAACCATGATTAAGCTTATTAAGAAGAAAATTGAAGAGTTTCCTAAAAGGTGGCATGAAGTGCTTTCTGAGGCATTGTGGGCTTGTAGGATTGCAAAGCACGGTGCCACCAAGGTTAGTCCATATGAGTTGGTATATGGACAAGAGGCCGTTCTGCGTGTAGAGGTAGATCTTGGCTCTTTAAGAGTGTTGAAGCAAGACGACTTATCGGTCAATGAATATGAAGCTCTTTTGAAGGATAATCTGGAGAAAGTGACCGATAAGAGACTAAGAGCTTTAGAAGCCATAGAGGTAGACAAGAAGAGAGTAGCTAGAGCCTACAATAAGAAGGTGAAACCAAAATCGTTTCAAATAGGAGACTTGGTATGGAAGACGATTTTGCCTTTAGGCACGAAAAGTCCCAAATTCGGCAAATGGTCACCTAGTTGGGAAGGTCCTTTTAAGATAGCCGAAATCGCTCCCGGAAATGCATACGTGTTTGAATCCCTGCAGGGAGAGCGGTTTCGAAGGGCTCTGAACGGTAGGTACTTGAAAGGGTATTTCCTGAGTGTGTGGCAAACATCATAAAAGTGTCGAAAATCCGATATGAACAGTATCATCTCAAGCTCATTGTGCTTTTAGTTCACTAGTTCACTAAAAGGCACGGGGCATGTGTTGATAGCAAAAAATGGCATTAATGGCTAGATCATCAAAATATTAATTTTTGGTGATTTGGGCCGAAAATACACATGTCCAGGGTCTGTCCGAAGCCCTACAGGGCCAAAGCCCATCAAGCTATGGGCTCTGAAAGCCTCCAGCCAGCCCATGGGCTTCAGCCAGGAAGCCTTCGGAGGCCCACACTGCCAAAGCTTCGAAAGCCTACGAAGGCCCATGCTGCCGAAGCTTCGGAAGCCCACGCTGTCGAAGCTTCGGCCCGAGGAGCAGGCCTCTATGGGCCTGGCCGAAGCCCACGCTGTCGAAGCTTCGGCCCGAGGAGCAGGCCTCAATGGGCTTAGCCGAAGCCCACGCTGTCGAAGCTTCGGCCCGAGGAGCAGGCCTCGACGGGCCTAGTCGAAGCCCATGCTACCGAAGCTTCGGCCCGAGGAGCAGGCCTCGACGGGCCTGGCCGAAGCCCACTTCGGTAGAGATAGAGCTGTTTGCATCGCCAGCTCAATCTCTATCTCTACCTGACCAGATTAATAGTAGATTAGATTAGGGGTTAACCCCCTATAAATAGAGAGGCCTGGCCGGCGTGGAGAGCCCCCCAAACTCAAACCAAACCAAATCCATGCTTTGATCGTACCTTTACTTTTACCTTTACTTTTCTGTACCTCTTCATGGGTTTGCCTGGAAGCCCTCCATCCGCCACTACAAAACAGTGGTAAGCCTTGGTACTTCGCCCGTGAAATCCCCGTTAATCTACGTAACAGTTTGTTATCGCCTTGTTACTTCGCCTATGAAGTATCCGCTAATTTGTGTAAAAGATTGCTACCTTCGCCACCCATGCCACACCTCGCAAGATTCGGTTCTAAGGCCGAATTGGTACTTCGCATCATCCCTTGTGCAGGTTCGCACGTTTGGAGCCCCTTTGCCGGAGGTGTTCGGAGCTAAGAGATCGGTTCCGGAGGTCCCCAGGACGCCCTTCGACAAGACCGCAGGCTTCGACAACAGGCTTCGCCATGACTACACTCCACGCCAAGACGAAGTTGCACCCACGCATGGCCTTCGCGTCACCACTCTGTAATTCGCTGCATCGGAGATCGCACGCCGAACCCCGCTGTTCGGAGGTGATCACCATGTTCAGATCTGCCCGAAGTCCACCTTCGACCGGATCAGTCCGAATGCCGAAGCACCCTTCAGCGGAGCACTTTGCACCAGACGACGAAGGTACCCTTCGGCGCACCCTTCGCGTCAGTCTTCGAACCAGGAGGACTCCGACTGGTTCGCTGTTTTTAACCTGTTTAATCTATTTCTTTCGGCTAATTCGGATTACTTTGTGTAATCTGGTTGCCTGGCGACTCCACCCCCTTATCACTATTAAGGGTAGTCGGAACGCGGCGTCGGTGCCACGTCACACTTAGGCATGTCCCTAAGTATCCATGCATTTTTGGATCGTCGAACTGACCCAAGTGCGGGGGCACGTTTTCGTGTCAATACCCTCCACCACAGCTTGAACAGGAATACTGTCAGGAGAATGAGTACCTAAAGTATCACCCACTTGTGTGCCTCTGGTGGCCATCTTCATGTTTCTGGCCACTACCACTTGCTCCAACTGCACTTGAGTTACCACCTGACTACATTTGATCCATTCTCTCCCGCTGCAATTCCAATTTAAAGTCGATTTGCATCAACTTTTCCTGAATCAATTCAATACCCTCCACCTTTGCCGCCAACGCCGTGACCGCTCCCAGAACTCGCTCCTCCATCGCCTCCATCACTTGCGGTCACTTGCTGGACTTGCAATGACTGCTTCTCTAGATCTGTGCACCCTCATAATCGCTTGAACCGACCCGGGATTTAGAGGTCCAAGATGGAACCGAACCCTACAACAGGGATTTTACCAGTCGACTGGTGAGTCGCTCAAGATCGGTGCTCTGATACCAATTTGTTGTGTATCTTCATCGACCGAGCGGATCGCCGGAGGTTCACCGGAAAGCTCGTCACTGTTCGGTCGCTAGAACCCACATACACACACGCGCGAGAAATATAATTATGTTATTGTGTCTTTTCTTGTCCCCCAAAACACTGGAGCTGGTCCGACAATATAACCACTCCGCTCGGCCTCACTTTACGCATTCGACGAAGGAACACGCCAGAGTTTTACGCCTCCCTTAGTACAAAACGTATTACAAGAATTCAAAACACTCCCACCAACTCTAGTCTCTGTTTCCGCCAGCCTTGGCACTCCTCGCTGTCACTGCCGAGACACCGGCTGTGACATGCCACCGCGAGCACGCCCGGCCATTGCCATTGGGGACTTTGCTGGTCGACCTCGCCACCGTCTTCGATGTCGGGCTCTTCGACGGGACCCTGCCCGCTAGATCCCCCCGCTTCCAATAGGTGCGTATGGTGTACCTGCTTGCTTCATCCTCTCCTGATGTGCTCCTGTAGGGCACAATGTTCTCGATGATGAAGAGGGATCGGCTCGGCCTCCATGGCCTGCTCCCGCCCCAACGTCGTCTCCTCCCAGCAGCAGATTGACCGATTCAGTATAGCACCGCACCGCTTGCTGTATGCCTGTATCTATTTTCAAAACTATGTAGCTCTGCTTTATCCTTGTCTTTCCTTGAGTTCTTTGTATTATTATCTCTTTGAAATGATTGGGTGTTGCCGTGTGGCACCGGTAGTTGAGTTGATTTATATCCCTGAGTTTCGAACCATGGCTCTTGAGCATTTCCATCCTAAATTTTGTCTACAAAATTTGTTTTGTTTATCTATCCATTTAGGTATTTACCATGTGGTTGCTTCAATTATTGGTAATAGGTCAGGGTCAACACATGACTTCTTTACCAGAAAACTAAATTCAACCTTTTAAGAGAGGAAAGTGAGGGCTCTGTTAAATATGCCACCACATCTCCGTCGTTGGACGAGTACATCCAGGACCTGTGCTCCATCTAATAAAACATATATTATTTGAAAAAATATTAATAAAATCATTATTGTTAATTTTAGTAATTTACAAATTGAAAATATATTGATTTATTATCGCTCATAACAACATTAATTAAAAATCCTCAATGCTTTAATTAAAACTACTTATTAAGCAGAAAAAATTATTAAATAAATTAACTATATTGGTTTCTCTCTCTCTCCAAACAACATAACTCTAGATCTATAATCATAAATCAAATTAAAAAAGAGATTAAAATGACGTAAATCAATATACAAGTGATGAATAATTGTGAGGAGGGTCATATTTGTTCATTTGGGAGAAGGTAACACCGTAAATGGAAGATTATTTGAAAATTTCTATTCACAAACCCTAAATTAGAAAAACACTAATAACTCATTGTATACATGATTAAATACAAAATAAATGTGAGATTCGGCATGGATTTACCTCCTAGAATGAAATCCTTCAAAAGAAACGAAAACAAAGCCTCCCCCCTCTTTATCTAGATTTTTGTCGCCATTGTACGGACAAAATTGAATGCGAACTCCAGTAGAGCTCGGGGAGGAAGACGCTGCGCATTTATAGCTAGAATAGTAGTGGCGGTCGCAAGTGATGTCATCATTACTTTAGTGGCGACCATCTTAGCAGCGGCGGGCAGCACCAGCGCCCGCCACTGCTATTGGTACATTAGTGGCGGTCCGGGCTGACGTCATCACCGACCGCCACTACTCTACCAGCAATAGTGGCGGGCGCTGGTGCTGCCGTCAGCACCAGCAACTCTAGTGGCGGGCATCTAATGGCCCGCCACTACAGTGGTTTTGCCCAACGCCACTACAGTGACAGTTTGTAGTAGTGTATGCCAAGTTGGTACGTATATCTATATGCTGAACTTCTTTTGTTCTCATGGTTGAACTTGTCATATGGAAACTTCAGAAATGCTATATTTTCTATGTGCTGTTTGAAATGATTAGCAGAACTTAGAAACCTGTGATTAGTGTTCTTCTAGTTTCTACTCTGCCTTAAGTGACCAATTTAGCACTTGACCTTAATTAGGTAAGTTCATGATGTATCAACAAAGAAGTTAGATATTCAATTATGTTTGATCCTAAACAGTCTAGTTGGATTACAAACTAGTGGAAAGCACATAATCCTTTTTCTTCACAGTATTTTTAACACATCTTCGGATCCTCCTTCATTTAAAAGGCACACTTTTCAATCTTAAATACTATACAATTGCAATTTTTTATTACATATATTTATCTATATACTATGTTCTCATGTTTTTGTTTGAAAATTATTTGGATACTGAAGTTTGGTTGTTTTTAACCTACATATTACATTTGCTTGTCGAATATTCACGTAACCCTCCTTTGTCAAATCAGTTCAGATTTGGCTTGTCGAAATTCTTCTTCGGTTACGATCAGCATTATAAAGGTGTGCTTTGTAGTGTTCCTTGATTTCTCCTATGCTGTGATTTGAGCATTTGAACAGCATTGTGGCAGTGTGCAATAACATTGTGTTTTATGACAGTCATTGATCTGTCATTTTGACCTGGACTCCAATCGTGTATTTGACATTGTGAGTTTTGATTTGTTATCCAATTATTCATTGTGTGAACTATCGTGTCATTGTGTACTATTTTGCGGAATGTTCCACATGGCACAACTTTATTTTAATGTATTTTATCCCAGCTTTTATGATTTTTTTGCAACCGAGTCTATTGGAAATTGATGCTAAATAATTGTTTAATTTTTGGTTTTGCAGAATCTAGTACATGGTTATGTATTCAAAAGCAAACCGATGATTATACAGTTTGGCAGAAATCCTTCTGCTTCTGCCAACAAAGTGCTCATGTTTATTCTGTTATGTGCTAACTATTATATTAATATTTGATGTGTTTTCTCATGGAAACTTGATTCTTTTAGATCTTGGGTATACTAATGGTTGAGTGACTTGTAATATGAATATGAATACATGTTTGTGATGTGACATGATTATTCATGTTGAGAGAGATTTGATTATATATATATATATAAACTTTGAGGATATCGTCAGATTATTTTTCATGTTTGTGAATACTTGTAATATGAATTTGAATAAATGTTTGTGGTGTGGTATACTGGTGGTCAGATTATTCATGCTTTAAACTTTGAGGATGTATACTGAATGTATAGAAAAAAGAAAAAAAAGTTACCGGTGGCCAGTTTAGTGTGTATCTGTTGGAATGTATAGAAAAAAACAAAAAACAAAAAGAAAAAAGACAACTTCCGTCGGCCAAATATTAGCTGACGGAAGTTAACGATTTCCTGATAACTTCTGTCGATCACATCTAGCCAACAGAGGTGGCCAAAAAAAGTTAATCAATTTCCGTCGAAACATTTCGGTCGGCCAAAAACCGATAGAAATTAGTATTTTGCTGATGGAAGTCATCTTCTTCCGTTGGATTTGGCCTAACTTCTATCGGTTTTGCTAGATTCTTATTGTGCAGGAGACAAAATAAGTTGGCACACTTTGTATGAACTCAGGATTCTGATCTTTTGTTCCAGCAAATATGCTAAAGAATGCAAATTCTGCACGCCTAAAAACACATATTTAGGAGTGATACATGAAACAATTGGCAATCTATTAGGGCAAAAACTGTAGTTTTATAGAACTTCTTTAAAGTGCAGGCATAACATTTCCAGAAATTACAATGCAATTTCCTATATTGAGTGACCAAACATAGAATTCGTACTTCAGTTGTCATATGTCTAGGAGATAGCTCCATGATCTATTCATTGTATGACGAATCGGCTTCCTTTCAAGATCTAAGTTGCCGAGCACTTTTCATTCTCCAATCTAAAGCTTTCTTCCTGTCTATATGTACTGTCCAACCTACGAGCCCTACAACTAACGTTCATCAATGATAGGAAAAAGGCCCGATCTACTCTAGTATTGATTAGAATTCTTCCCTTTTTGATGATGGATCAGAAATCAAAATCAAAATTAGTCACGGATCACCAGAAGAAGCACACACAAGTTGGTAAACAATCTATCTCTGCTAGTACACTCCAAAAAATGAACAAGGGACGAGAAGAGAATGGTACTGAAGGATGGGATCGCTGTTGGGAGTGGGAGCTGCCATGATATGGCGAAGCGACGATGATGGTGAAGCAGTGGAGGTTACATTGGCAAAGGGAGAGGTGGCTGGTAGGGGCTGCGAAAGGCGAAGCTACGCCATGCAGGGTGGGGCAGGGCAGGGTGCCACGCGTGGTGAGGGTAAGAAACTCTCTCAAACTTGGTACTCTATTGTCCTTAGTAGCACTATTTCCTATTTAGAAAACAAATCAGTGCACACATACACTTGCAAGTAAATCTGGATGTGTGTAGAAAGAAAAGAGAGCCTGAAATTTCAATGCCGTACTTTTTGCAAGCACACATACACATACACATTGCAATGCCGTACTTTTTGCAGTGAGCAGGCAGCAGATTTTTTAACCAAAAAACAAGACACGAAGCCTGCAATTACAGAGTTTAAGAGCAATTAAAGACTACTGCTAACAGCCCCTCTAATGCTCATCAACCACTACGAATAGCCAGTAGTTTTTACTGATTGTTGCCACTAAACCCTACTGTTTCTGCTACTAAACACCGCTAATAGCTAGCTGCAAATAATGCTGTTTCCGCATGAAAATAACAGCACTAAACTGCCTTTAAAGCTGCTAATAACCAGCACTGACTAGTGGTTAAGCTTATTCAAAACAGTAAATTTTGTAACAGCTATGCAAAATAAATGGCCTGCACAAGATTTTATTCATGACAAACTCCTCCTAATTCTTGTCACCATTGTTCTTGAGTTCGACGACGCCGATTCTTTGACAATGTTCTTGGAATCGCACTCGTCCGAGCGGTTTAGTGAGTATGTCCATCAGTTGCTCCTCTGAACGGACAAACTCCAACAATATCTTTCCGCCTTCATTACAGTCCCAAATGAAATGATATTTGGTATCGATGTGTTTGCTCCGGTCA
Organism: Zizania palustris; assembly: GCA_019279435.1. Taxonomy (NCBI): domain Eukaryota; kingdom Viridiplantae; phylum Streptophyta; class Magnoliopsida; order Poales; family Poaceae; genus Zizania; species Zizania palustris. Next base: position 41,124,012 of record JAAALK010000080.1, on the reverse strand, counting down.
TGGAAGACAGGATTTTTCGACATTGCAATGGCAGACTTGTTGTTCACCTTGATACCTAGCGCTCCAGGCTCTACATCCAATAGATCGCCAAGGAGTCGAGCAAGCCAGATAGCTCGACATGCGGCGCCTACAACAGCAATGTATTCCGCCTCGCAAGATGATAATACCACCACCTTCTGCTTGGCAGATTGCCAAGTGATTGGGCTGCTACCGAAGAAGAAAAATACTCCACTTGTACTCTGCCGCTTGTCGAGGTCACCGGCCATGTCGCTGTCACTGTAGCCTAATAGACTAGGCCGCCCATCCACCTTCTTGGTATAGTGGACGCCATGACTCTGTGTCCCTACAATATACCGCAGTACATGTTTGACTGCAGCTTGATGATCTTCATGTGGTTCTTCCATGAACCGGCTCAAGTATCCCATAGAATATGCGAGGTTCGACCGAGTGTTCACCAAATAGTGAAGTCCACCGATGATGTTGTGGTACTCCGCTGCGCCCACTAACGGAGATTCACTTTGCTTGCTACTCTTTTCAAGCAACTTTTCTGCATAAGATGCTAGTCCCAAAGTGATCCCTATAGCACCCTGCTTCACTTCCAAACCAAGGTAGTAAGAAATTAAACCAAGATCACTCATATTGAAGAGTTTTCGCATCTCCTGCTTGAACTCCTCAAAATATCATCGCTCACGCTGGTGATAATCAAGTCGTCAACGTAGACACTGACGATAAGCTTGGTGATGCCTCCACCACGCTTGTACACGGCCGACTCGGTGACACTCTTCTGGAAACCAAGCAACATGAGACTCATATCGAGCTTGGCATTCTAGGCCCTGAGTGCTTGACGAAGTCCGTATAACGCCTTGCGAAGGCGATATACTTTGTACTCCTCCTTGTCAATGATGAAACAAGCAGGCTATGATGGAAAAACTAAGGGGTCTTAGGATCGCTAGGGCTAGACCAGTAGGGTAGCTTAGGGTTACCTCTTTGGGTTGCACGAAGAAGAAGACACCATGGCATAGTGTTGTGGCGTCGTAGAAGTCCGACGAGCCGAAGGGGCTTCCCAACGCTCCAGCACTCACATAGATCGGTTTTGGGTTTTGGGTGACTTAGCACATGAACATCAACCTGTTCTGTGCACTGTCACCCTTACTTATAGAGTGCTGTGCGCCAGGGGCCCTTCAACCGATTCGGTTGGGGCACCCCCGATCAGGGTGCCTAAAGACCAGGGGGGTCTGTTTAGGCTAAGTCCGAGTTCTAGGGAGGAGAGGGACTCGGTCCCCCTCTCCTCCCCGAGAGCTAATTACTAACATTCTCCCCCTAGATCTCGACTTAGTTCTTAACTTAACTTAACATTACATCTATTCCATCATGGATCAATGCATAGAGCATGCTACATCACAATAGTTAGTTACGTACTATATGACTCAACAACTACAATGCACATTTCCACTTTGAAATAGTTTCTCAACTCATTTTGTGCCCTTATAAATCCATAGATCATAGGCTTACCTGAAACCCATGTCGACTAAGTGTTCTCTGAACACAGTGGGAGGTAAGCCTTTTAATGAGCGGATCCGCAAGCGTTCGCTTGGTACTTATATGCTCTACTTATCATTTGATCTTGGATTCTCTCCTCAACAATATAACACTTAACTTAGATCTGTTTGACAGCAACACACTTCTTGTTATAGGAGAAATATATTGTTGACTCATTGTTACAGTATAACTTAAGTGGTTTTAAAAGGCTGTCTACCACTCTTAAAACCGGAATAAATTTCTTAAAACCTAGTGCCTGTCCGGTGACCTCATAACATACTACAAACTCGGCATACATCGTGAAAGATGCCGTCACAGTTTGTTTGGAGCTTTTCCACAACACAGCTCCCTTTGCGAGTGTGAATATACAACTTAATGTGGACTACTTAGCATTCACTCATCTCGCAAGGTCTTAATTTGAATAACCCGCAATCGCTAGGTTATCTAATCTTACATATGTTAGCATGAGGTCTTTGTGACTAAATAAAACTCAAGGCTTTCTTAATTTAATCCAGTGATCTATTTTTTGGATTATCTGATTTCTGCCAAGCATTCCGGTGGCATAAACTAAGTCAGGGTGAGCACATAATCGAGCATACATTGGCTTCCCACAGCAGAAGCATATGGAACCAATCTCATTTGATCGATCTCATATTGGTTCATGGGATACTAAAAGTTCCCAAATTATCACCCTTGACTATCGGATCAGGCGATAACTTATACGCATGCATACTATATACTTTATCAGTATATCTTCTAGTATGCCGTATGCGATAATCTTAATACCCCCTTAATGATATCTTAGAGAATCTCTAATCCTAACACATAGGAAAATTTCTCCAAGATACTTAATATCAAACGAGAGGACGAGAATTTCTTAGTATCTGATAGTAGATAGACATCACTACTTGCAAGTAGAATATCATCCACATTCAAGAATAGAAAATAAATTTCCTATTCGTTAACTTAAATGCTGTTGTCCTCTTCATTCTTCTTAATAACCCAAAATTTTCTAATAGTCTAATTAAATTTTAGATGCTCTTACTTAAACTTATTTAAGTCCATAAATGGACTTAGATAAACGGTCATCGTAAAATTTCTTTTCCTTTCTATGACAAAACACTTAGTTGTGTCATATAGACATTCTCACTCAAAACTTATTGAAAATGTCGTCTTTATATCAATCTGATGCAGTTCTAAGTCATGATGTGCCTTAATGATTTTTAAAGAATCTTTAAATAAGACATACAAAATGTCTCATTTAATCTGCTTCTTGTCTGAGTTGGCACATTATTTACTAAGTTAGAGAGTTGTTCTTTTACTTCTTCATTAGCATCATCTAGAAATGCAGATTCCTCAATAACAGAAGCCTCATGTACAATAGATGTCGCTAATGATGGTCCAAACTCAAGTGTTGGACAAAAAAACTCTACCACAGGTGCATGAAAAATTGCCGTGCTCCCCCTGATTAAATGTAGCGCCCCGATTTAACAAAATCGAGACATTATTGAATTTCCATAGAAAAACAATAATACAAGAGGTTCATCATGCGACAACGTACATACGATAATATCCATGGTACGCAGACCATATTTATTACAACATTGTTTTAGCAAAAACAGTAATAAGATAACTTAAACAGCGGCATGACGAACGTCTTCTTCAGGATCTTTCTTCTCGACTGGGTCGCTACTCCAGACCGTCTTCAAGATAAGCATCCTCTGTGGGGTCCAACGGGTATGAGTACAAAAAGTACTCAACAAGCCACCGCAAATGCAAATAATAATGCAGGATAATAAACAAGGAAGGATAAAGGCTAACAATGCGGACTAAAGCAGTTGCAGTTATGGCATTTAGTGTAATCATATTTTAATCATGCGGAAAGTAAACATGAACATCATCAACATCAACTAACTCGAGGAGTACGTTTTACCTCCTCGCACAACAGTCCTTACATGTCAATCCATCATGCACATTCATATTCAAAGTAAACTAACTGGGGGATGTCACGCAACCCGCCCTTGACCGTGGGCTCGACTTTTCGAAAAGATTTAAGACTCTGATCAGAGATGTACTACTGTACCCACAAGGCACGCACTCATCTCAACGAGATGACCCATTTCACGGGAACTCGTGCCAAAACCTCAATATGAGATGTTCCAAGCGATAACCACCCGCTCTAGGTTTCGCCGGCGCGCCGGGCCGCATCCCGGCTAACGTCGCACCCCTTTTGCGCCACATTGGTACAAGTCACCCGCAGGTGCAACTTGACCCATCTCCAAATGGTGGCCTCGGTTTGGAACAACCCATACCTTAGTTAGGACTTACCCACTAGACTTGTGGTTAGTACGTAAGTGTATTGCAACGGATCCCTCAGACCGGTCCTTATAGTGCCCCGGGTGCGACTAACCAATGCCCTAGCTTGCACCCGGAACCCACCATGCATACACTCACAACCATGACTCATCACCAACGGAATTTCCAGGGATAAGAAGTAACGGGGATCATATAATAGAACCATTTTACTACGACTCATTTTTACCCTATAGCGGCCGTGTCAATACATTGGACACTAGCTAATATCCTTGATCATATGGTGACAAGGAGGTTAGGCGAGATAGCATGGCTTGGGTTGCACTTCAAGGTCGGGGGATCCTAAATAAATATAATGTAAGGGTTCATTTGACTAATGCATATACATAACCTATGTGTTTTAGCGATAATCAATCCAAACATGGGTTCAATATGTTCAAAAGAATTGTTTGGTGACTTGCCTTGTTCAGCAAAGGGAGAGGGAGGGACTTCCGGGAAGTATTCCGGCTCCTCGGCGGCGTCGTAGTCTTTTTAATATAAAGATTAAAACAAAAAGAGCACAACATTCAATCAAACCATATAACATTACATTACAAGCATATAAGTTAAAGTTGGTTTGATTATAAATAAATAAACTCAAAGGTTAAGGTTCTAAATTTTATAAATAATTTTAAAGGGATTAAAATGAAGGGTTGTCCTTTTTAGAAAACAAATGTTTAAATGTGATTATTGTCATATTAAATTCTCAAATAAGTGTGAAATGAAAAGTTCATGTCAACTTGGTGGTTTTCAGTGAATGGACAGAAAGGAAATTAATATAAATTTTTCTAAGTTTAAATATTTTAATCCATATTTTAATCCTAAAGGCTTTTGAATAATTATTTGAATAAACATAAAAATGTCAAAATAAACCTACTGTTTTTATTGCATAAACATGTGGAGAATAATTTTATGAATTTTCTAAAATTGGAATGGTAATTTTTAGAGTCCAAATGCATTAGATATGAATTTTACAAGTTTAAAAGCATTTCTGGAATTTATTTTCAAATTTTAAACCTCTCGGGTCCACGGTGAGCCAGGCCCACGGTGAACCCGCGCACTGTGCGCGTGCGCCGGGTCGATCTGGACCGTCGGATCCAGATACGACGCGCGAGGGCGAGGCGGGACGCGTAAGTCGCGATGGACGGCTAGGATTAAAACGTTCGAACCGGTACCACGTGGACGCACGGGATTAAACGCGGGTTTTAAATACAGATGGACGCACGAGATCGCACCGTACCGCTTCACTCAGATCCAACGGCCAGGATTAAACCGAACAGATGATTTAACCCAAGCGTTGGATCTGGATCGCACGGCCAGGATTGAATCCGGCACAGTGCGTGTCGGGGGGGTAAAGTACCCCTTCTTCCCCGACTCCTGGTGGTACGACAGCGAGCGATTCCGGCGAGGTCGAGGGCTATCTAGTCTAGCTAGAGCTAAAAACGGAAAGGGGGTACCGAGGGGAACAAAAGGGTACCGTTGCGGTGGTCCGGGGTCGACGGAGCGAGGCCGGCGACGAGCGTAGGCGGTGGAGGCGTTCGGGTCCTTGGCGGCGACGGCGATCCGGCGGGGTTCGACGTCGGCGGAGGGGTGGCCGAGGTCGGGGTCATTCTCGCGGTCACGTTGGTGGCGGAGGCACGGGCGGAGGTGGTCCGGTGCGACGGCGAGCGGTGGCCGGAGGTGAATCAGAGGGTGTGCGCTAAAAAGCGAAATGCGAGTGCTCTGTTCGTTCTCGAGGCGATTAAGCATGGGGGGTCGGACGCGGCTCAGGCTGGGGGCTTAAATAGGACGCCGGGGAGGGCTCGCATGCAAGGAAACCGGCCGAGGGCCTTTACTCGCGGCGATGGCTCGGCCATGCACGCGTAGCGGCGATCCCGTGGCATAAAGGCGTGTTTTAACGGGGGGAAACGGTCGGCGCGACGCGGGGGACCGAGTAATGGCGACGAATTAATGCGGGACGGGCCGGCGAGGCGGATCCGAGGGCGAGGTCGTCGGCCGGCGCGATTTGGGGGCGACGGCGGGAGGTTGAAGGCGAAGCTGATAGGCGGGGGCCACTGGCCAGTGAGCGCGAACGGGCGAGGGTGGCGACTGACGTGTGGGGCCGACGTGTCGGGTTCGCGCGCGAGGGGAAGGATTCGGCGCCGACAGGTGGGACCGGGCTGTCAGCCAGAGGCGGGCGCGGTAACGGGCTGGGCCGGCCGGGAGAGAGAGAAGGGAGGGGGGGAGCCCATTACTGTTCTAATACCTTTCCGAATAAAAATAATTCCAGAAAATAGATTAAAATATTAGGGCTACTTCCAAGGCTGGTAAAAATTTATAAAAATTCTCAAAATTATATTTTAGTCTTAGGATCATATACAAAAAGTTTCACCTCCTGATTTGGTCATCTACTCTATGCTGTAGTTCAAAAGGGTATAAAAGGGATTTAAAAGTATTTTATGAAATAATAATTCCCAGAAATTGAATTTAATAATATTTTTATTGTTTTGAAAATTTGGGGTGTTACAAACCTATCCCCCTTACAAGAATCTCGTCCTCGAGATTGGAACGCTACTCGAATAGCTCGGGGTATTGGGCTTTCAGCTCGTCTTCTTTTTCCCAGGTGGCTTCTTCGGCGGGATGGTTGTTCCATTGGACTTTGCAGAAGCGGACGACGCGACTTCTGGTTACTCTTTCCTTGGTTTCCAAGATCTTGACGGGTCTCTCTATGTAGGTCAAGTCTTCTTGGACATTGAGCTGCTGAAGGTCGGCTTGCTCGGTGGGTACACGGAGGCACTTCTTCAGCTGAGAGACATGGAACACATCATGAACTCCTGCCAAGGATGGAGGCAGTTCAAGTTGATATGCCACTTCTCCTTGTCGTCGGAGGATCTGGAAAGGTCCGACGTAGCGGGGTGCTAGTTTGCCTTTCATGTTGAACCTTTGAGTGCCACGGAGGGGAGTGACTCGGAGGTAGACATAATCGCCCTCCTCAAAGGCTAGGTCTCTTCGACGGTTGTCGGCATAGCTCTTTTGCCTGGATTGGGCTGCCTTCAGTCGGTCTCTTATGATCTTAACTTTCTCTTCAGCTTCTCTCAATAGGTCAGTCCCAAACAGTTGTGATTCTCCGGTTTGATCCCAGAGCAACGGCGTTCTGCACTTACGCCCATAGAGTGCTTCGAACGGGGACATTTGCAGGCTGGCTTGATAGCTGTTGTTGTAGGAGAACTCTGCATAAGGTAAGTTCTTGTCCCACATTCCGCCAAAGTCTAGAGCACAAGCTCTAAGCATATCCTCCAATATCTGGTTGACCCTTTCGGTTTGACCGTCGGTCTGTGGATGATAGGCGGTGCTAAAGTTCAGCGGGTGCCGAGTTCCTCTTGAAGGTTCTTCCAAAACTTGGAGGTAAACTGACTCCCGCGGTCAGATACAATCTTCTTGGGAACTCCGTGGAGGCACACGATCCGGGTCATATACAACTCAGCCAACTTGGCGACGGTGTAAGTTGTCTTGACCGGGACGAAGTGAGCTACCTTGGTGAGTCGATCAACGATCACCCAGATGGAATCATGACCAGCTTGGGTCCTGGGCAGTCCCGTGATGAAGTCCATTCCTATCTCTTCCCACTTCCATTCAGGGACTTTGAGGGGTTGAAGAAGTCCGGCAGGTCTCTGATGCTCTGCCTTGACTCGCCGGCATGTGTCGCACTTGGCCACATACTCAGCTATTTCTCTCTTCATGCTGACCCACCAATATTTCGCCTTTAGGTCTTGATACATCTTTGTACTCCCGGGATGGATGGAGTATAGAGTATCGTGGGCTTCTTGAAGGATGAGAGTCTTCAACTCAGGTAGGTCGGGTACGCATACTCGGTTTCCGAACCAAATGGTACCATGTTCGTCCTCGGAGAATCCGGGGGCTTTACCCTTCCTCATGTTTGCTGGATCTCCAGGATGTCTGGGTCTTCCTTCTGCCTCTCTCGGATCTGGTCTATTAAGACAGGCCGAGACTCCAAAGCAGCGAGGTACGCTCGAGTGGTGATCCCTAGGTTTAACCTTTCCATCTCCTTATACAGTAAAGGAGCTTGGTCCTGAATCATGATGGCATTGCAGTACCCTTTTCGACTAAGGGCGTCTGCCACCACGTTCGCTTTGCCCGGATGATAATGGATGCCCAAGTCGTAATCCTTGATCAGTTCCAACCATCTCCTTTGCCTGAGGTTCAGATCTGGTTGGGTGAATATATACTTGAGGCTCTTGTGGTCGGTGAAGACCTCACACCGATTTCCCACAAGGTAATGTCTCCATATCTTCAAGGCATGAACCACGGCTGCTAGTTCCAGGTCGTGGTTGGGTAGTTCAGCTCATGCGGTCTCAATTGCCGGGAGGCGTAGGATATCACCTTCCCTTCTTGCATTAAGACGCATCCCAATCCTTGACGAGAGGCATCACAGTAGACGTGGAAGTCTTTCCGGATGTCTGGCAGAGTCAGAATGGGAGCTGACACAAGCTTCTTCTTGAGGGGTCTGGAAGCTTTCTTCGCAGTCGGGGGGTCCAATCAAACTTCACCTCTTTCTGCAGAAGTCTGGTCATAGGCTTGGCGATCTTGGAAAATTCTCGATGAACCGGCGGTAGTATCCGGCCAATCCGAGGGAAACTCCGGATCTCGGTCACGGTCGTTGGCTGCAGCCAGTTGGTTACCGCTTCAACGGTGGTTGGGTCCACTGCTATTCCTCCGGCAGATATAACATGACCGAGGAACTTCACCTCAGACGACCAAAATTCGCACTTGCTGTATTTGGCGTATAGTTGCTGCTGCTCCCTTAGCTTTCCGAGGGTCAGACGGAGGGTGAGTCTCGTGTTCTTTCCTTGGGCTTGGAGTAAACGGGATATCGTCGATGAATACCACGATGAACTTATCCAAGAACTCCTGAATACTTGTTCATCATGTTCA